>LPNX010777578.1:123791-198455 GCA_001517045.1 Pseudotsuga menziesii
TTTTTTTGCTTGTAATGCTTGTCAGTTAGGAATGAACTTTAAGATTATATTCTGATTGGTACATGGTGATTATATTATGCATCTATGTTTTTCTTTGCTTATGATTCAATTCCTATTTGGCTCATGAATGTATTCCCTTCAGTCACCAAACTTTACAACCAGAAAAACCTTTCAGAAACCCTAAAACCTAGTTTTCTTGTTTGAATATTTGAGATTGTGTTGGCTTGTTTCTTTGTGGCCTCGAAACAATTTCTGGCACAAACATCTTTGGCGTCGTTGCCGGGGAATGAAGTTGAAAACAAATTTTTCCCTGGGATACTTATCATTTCACTAGTTTTAAGAGGTGAACTTAAACCAGCACATATTTAAGGCTACCTTTCACCAATTTGTCACAGTGGATAATAAGGGAATTGGAACTAGAAACAGACCTATTTCACCTTTGCAGCTGGGTGTTTCAGACCCAGAATAGATACTGAAAATAGCTAGAAGAATTAGAAGGTTTCAGTCATCCCTATATTTATGCAGCCCTAATTAATTTGAACTACTGTCACCCCTTTCTCTTTCTGAGGAGAAAAAACAAAATCTATCTTGACAAATTGATTGGTGACTCCACTATTTCAAGATGCAGAGGCCAATGTCCATGGAAGCTATTCTGGCTTGAAGGTTTGCAACTTTCAACTTTTCTGATATTCCAGGTTTTTCAAATCCAGTACCTACTATGGATGTTTGGGGAGATTGTCTTCCACGATTTAGGGAAATCAAAGTGGATAATCCTTCATATCACCTCATCAGATTTCATCATTGTATGGTCCAGTTAAATATCCAACATGAAGATGTGCTCATGAATATGTTCATGTATTCACTTGAACAAGATGCACGAGATTGGTATTTTTCTCTTCCCGCTGCTAGCATCTCCTTACTAAAAGAATTCCACACATGTTTTCGGAAACATTGTAAGTATATGTTCTCAGCTGAACTCCTTTTAAAAGATTGTTGTGAGCACGATGATGTTTATAATACAATTTCTGATTTAAAAAATCATGATGATGAGTACAATCAAGGGTTCAAAACATGTCATGAAGAAGTTGAAGTTTCAAAATTTGTTGAAGATGAAGAGGTAATATTTTCAGATACTCTAGTCAAGGAATAATTCCATGATCATTACGATAATCAAGTTGTTTTAGGTCAAGTTGAAGATTATGTAAGTGATGAGATCAGTAGAGATAGTTTGGAATATTCTCATAATGATTTCAACAGCCTTAATAACCGTTTGAATGCTAATCCTTTTGAAGATCAATCTCTAGTTCAACAAACTTTTGAAAATCATTGTTATGTTAAAGATCAGCTTTGTATTGAAAGAAAAGATGAACCTTTAGCATCATCATTTGAAATTTCTCAGAATGATCCTTGTTATGATGAAGAGATTAGGGTTCCAAGACAAGAATTCTGTGATGAATTAGATTCTATTCCTTTTGGTTTTGATACTAAAATCGATGAAGGCCAGGCTGTTCATATTTTTTCAGAAGTTACTTATATTCATGGTTATGATAAATCTGTTGTTCAAAATCATTATGAAGATGCTCTAATTTTTAATAAATACGATGATCAAATTGAAAATAAAGGCCTAGAAATTTGTGAGGTGTGTGATATGTCACAATCTGATCAGCAAATTCAAGAATGCATTCAGTCTATTATCCTTGAACAACAAAATCCAATCCATGATAGTCATTCATTTGAAGACAGTGTGAAAAAGGAGGTTCAGAGTGTTGACATTATTGATGATACTATCCAAAAAAATTCAGAGCAAATTCAGGCTGATCCTAATGTATTTTTTCGCCAATGCCTACTTGATATTAATGGAACAAAATATTCTTATGGACAGCCTGTCTTTTTCATAGAGCAGGAAGAGGTAACTTATGGAAATTTTTATGATCCATTAGCAGATTATTTAGACTCAATACCAGGTTATAAATCTGTTATTTCAGAGACACCATTTGATGAAAGTGGGTATAAGTTGTTAAATATTTTCTCTTCATGTTTTCCAATATTTCTGATTATATATATATTTGGAGTTGGAAACAAGTTTTGGTGGGTTGATGAAATTTTTTCCTGGTTACATTGGAAATGGGATTTCAATTTGATTCAGTAAATGGAAGGTTCCTCAAAGAAAGAGATTTGATTTTCAGTGTATATATCAGTGTGTGAAGGATTGAATAAGGACTCCATAGCCCAATGCAAATTTTGCATACTAGTAGGTAGCAGAAGAGAAGGCACTGGTCTACAGGTTCTTGAAGCCTCACAGGGAGGACTTCATCCCACAGCTGGAGCCAGATGTTAAGTCATGATCTTGTTTTGTTCAGTTTTATATTTTTCTTGTGATTTTTATTTTAAGTTTGCTCATTTGCTTATTTTAGAAAATTTTTGGTTTTAAGTGAAATTTTGATTTTTGCCTTTAGGTTTTCATTTTTGTTTTTTCTTATGGTTTTGAAGGGTTCTATAGGACATTATGTGGATTAATTGGTTCGCAAATAACACCCTGATCAAATTTTACCATTGAAACCTCATTCAAAATGGAATTAATGACTAAAAAGTGCCAAAATTGGTTTTAAAATTCTCTTGTAGCTCAACGGCCAAAAAATTACACTACGGCGCTACAAGAAAATCATTTTTGCCAAAATGGTCATTTTTCAGTGTGATGTTTTTTGGGGATTTCGTTCCTAAAATGTTAACTACATCATTGGTCACATTTGATATGTGTTTTGCCAAGTTTTTTTTCATGTGAACAAGTGTCTGGTCTCATGTGAGGGAGATTCTGGCAACTGTATGCAAATTTATGGCAAATGATGATAGTGAGCGAAATAAGGCAAGATTTTTCAGGAAAGAGGTTCTAAATTAAATATTATGAAGCAGGTGGAGACACATTGCTTAAAAATCGAAATTGGCAGCCTCTAGAAGTTTCATGTTATCACAGGATTCTACAGATTCCCGCTCCATGTCTGCAGAGTTGGACCATTTGCAGCAAGCATGTCAGTCTGGAGGAAAGAAGTGTAGTTCTTCGCAAGAAATAAATTCTTGCTCCGATACTGGTGGAAATGGGCAATAGAATTGGAAAGTGGAATCCAATAAACCAGATGCAGAACAGATTGAAGTGTATAGGGCATCATTTGGGTTCAGTGCTGATGAAGTTACAACTTCTAATTGTGAGCTTTCAAAATTTCTAGGGGACAGCCTTGTGATATCTCCCTTTGGAGCACAGAAATTATATAGTGGAGAATTTTCTCTGTTTGACAAGAGAAGTATGAATTCAGAAATGCAGACAGCACGGTTAGCTTTATTTGATTCTGCAAATGTAGTCCCATCAACGGATTGTAGAGCACATGCTAACCCAAATTATTATAGGCAGTCAGAAGAGATATAGGCTGGGTATGCAAGCGAAACAGAGAACTGTGATCAAACTGATGAACTAGAGAGCTTCTCAAGATTTGGGGAGTTCAAATTGGATAAAAAATATGGGACAAATGCATTAAGCTCCATGATAGAGAAGTGGACAAAATATAGAGAGAAAAGGATTGCAGAAAATGGAATGAGAGATCGGGAAATTTTTCACATCCTGTAGCCACCACTCTGAAAGATAGATGTTGCTCTTGCAGAGGACTGAAACAGGAATAACTGAAAGGAGGGAGGCTATTGCAGAATCTTTTCTGATAAAAAGACAGCCTTTGCATTTTCATTCCTTCCTTATGCTGAATCAGTAAGCATTTATCTTATTTTGTCAGTAATGATAGAGAGAAGAAAGGTAAGAAGGAAGGAATATGTGGTAACTTATTATTGTCTAGATGATATAGTGCAGAGAGGCTTTCTCTGAAAAAATTACCATGCTGTATTTGGCTTAAGCAAGTGTTTTTTAAATCTACTGTTTAAAGTCTCTGGATATATTGAACTACTGGAAACAAAACAGATTTTAAGTGTGTACAATAAGTTCTAGGTTGTTTCCTTCTCTCTAGCTAGCAAATGATGACATGATGTCCACTCTGTCATCTAGCCTCGCATATGAGAATGATATCTCTGATGTGGTTGGCCTGAAAAGTGAGAATGATGGGTTCAATGAGAACTTCAGGAAAAATGGTTGCCATATTCAATATGCACAATAGAGTCCTATTTACGAAGGAAATTAGGGCTTTGTAGCAAGCCGAGATTGAGGTCAAAAATCTCAATACGATCTCTCCTCATAATGATTCTGTTGCAGCTCCTTGTGAGCATGCAGCAAATTGTGGAGGCTGTAAGACACAGAATCTTGCATATGATGCACAGGTCCAGGAAAAGGAACAACAAGTGCACGATCTAATAACTCATATAGGAAGATTTCCCATTCAAGGACTTGGCTTTGTAGACTATATTAAGCCTATTTTACCATGTGATGTTCAATTTCACTACAGGAACAAGATGGAGTTCTCATTTAGGAAAAAGAGTTGGAGACCTGGAGAGGTTGTACGTGGACAAGATAGTCTATATGCTAATAAATATGCTTAGGGGCTACATGTGCCAGGTTGCTTTGATAATATCCTTCCCATCAACAAATGTTTATTGCAAAATAAAATTGCAAATAAGGTACTAGCAATCATGTAGGAGTGTTGGCAGCATCCAGCATAAAATCTATCAGCTTATGATGTTCATACTCACAGTGGATTCCTCAAACATCTTACTTTAAGAGCAGGCAGAGATCAAACAGGATTGTCAACGCTGATGGTAAATTTTGTAACATCATATTACAAGCCAGATTTGTTTCAACCCATTGTGTGGAAAATTATTAATAATATTCCAGAAGTGGTGAGCATTGTAAACAATATAAACACTTCTGTTGGAAACACATCAATTGAAGAAGCAGCAAATTTGAAAGGAGATAGCTCAGAGATAGTTCTGGATTTGTTTTGTGGAACTGGTACCATTGGTCTTACGCTGGCCAAAAAGGTAAAGTATTTCTATGGCTATGAAGTGGTCCCCCAAGCTATGGCAGATGCTCATCGAAATGCAGAATGGAATGACATTCGAAATGCAACAAATTATTGAGATTTCTGTTATGTTTTTCCTGTTTTGGGTTACTGAAATTAAATGCATACCATGAGCTGATGGAGAGGAATTTTAGAAAAAAAAAGATTTTTTTGTTCATATGGTAACCACTTACAAAAACCTCTCTTAGTTCTGCAACATCTATCAAGGTTTGAAAGATTCAGTTTAATATTTGCAGCCTATTTTTCAGGGATTTTAAATATTTAATATTTTCCTGTTTTAGTGTTAATATTGCGGGGAATATTCTGATTGATTGGAGATGAATTTTTAAAAACAAAGATATTTTTTTGTCCATCACAGACCCATTCACAAAAACCTCTCTCAGTTTTTACACAGGTGTCATGAATTGAGAGATATGGAGACTTCTTTGACACCTATTTTCCAGAAATTCGCCATATCTGCCAGGAATCCGATTTGCTATTTTTAGTCAATTAGTTGAAAGTTAGTTAATGTAACTGCTGGGTAGTTTCAATTTTGACCTAATGAAGGGAGGATAGAACTACTTCTTTGTAATTATAAAAGAGGGACAAAGGGACAGAAGAGGGGTTCTACTTTTTGGCTGGCTTAAGGAGGTCTGTGACTTGTTTATGAGCTAAGTACATAACTCTCATCTGTATTTGTTGAGAAAAATGATGAAATATATGATCTATATTGCCCTTCAGACTGTGTTTTAGCTTTGTCTTTGGCTTGTTTAGCTACTTGACTGATATATTCATTGCTAGTTTATGGTTTCTTTGCTTGTAATGGTTGTCAGTTAGGAATGAACTTTAAGATTATATTCTGATTGGTACATGGTGATTATATTAAGAATATCTATTTTTCTTTGCTTATGATTCAGTTCCTATTTGGATCATGAATGTATTCCCTTCATTCACCAAACTTTACAACCAGAAAAACCTTTCAGAAACCCTAAAACCTAGTTTGCTTGTTTGAATATTTGAGATTGTGTTGCCTTGTTTCTTTGTGGCCTGGAAACAATTTCTGGCACAAACACACACCATATTGACCAATGACATGTCCAGTAAACAAGATTTATGTCAAAACAAACTCACATTTTGACATCTTAGCAAATAAATATTGATCATGCATAATTTTTAATACAATTTCTAGATGATGCAAATGTCCCTTTCATGTTTTACTGTAAATAAGAATGTCATCAAAGAAAAATAGTACAAACATACGAGGCTTCTTGTGGAAGATATTATTCATGCATTATTCTAATGTGGTGGGAATATTCATCAAGCCAAAGGGCATGGAAACAAACTCAAAGTGACCATAGTGGCATCTGAAAGCAATCTTTGATATGTCTTCTTCCCTCATTCCAATTTGATGATAAGAAGATCTAAGTCCATCTTTAAGAAAAACTTGTGCTCACCCATGAGCTCATCCTTGGAATGGGATATATATTCTTCATTGTCTTCTTATTCAAATATCTAAAATAGATGTGCATGCTCAAAGTTCCATCCTTTTTCTTTACCATAACAAATGAAGAAGCACATGAGCTTGAACTGGGCCTTATGAGACCCAACTCCAAAAGTTCTATAATGGCCTCCTAAATATGATCTCAAATCCTTTTCGAGTTCCTATAAGGATGCATTTTGATATGTTGTGTTCCTATCTCTAACTCAATGATATGCTCCACACCTCTGTTTGGTGGTCTTCCTAGGGGAAGGTATCCAAAACCCTCTCATACTTACTCAGTAACTACCCTATCTCCTTAGTATTATTGGAAACCTTCAAGTGAGGTTTAGAAGAATTAATTAAACATTCAGTAAGCCATTATATTTCTCCATGATTCAAGATAGACCTCATATTATGAGAGGACACTACTTGATTTGGGTAAGTGTCCATTCCCCTGAACAAGATGGGTGTCCCTTCCAAATTTTTGAACCTCATTTCAGGGACTTGATAGTTCACTGTATTCTCCCATAAAGAATACAACCATTGGACTGCCAAAACCATATTTTTATCAACCACATTCACTACATACGAATTTTCAGTGATAGTATGATTTCCTATAGTAAGTTGAAGATTTGGAATCCATTTGGTGCATTCCATACAAATGTTTCCTACAATGATGATTGTAAAACATTTGAAGGTATCATCTTGTATATTTCTCCTCTCCACCAAGGTTGTATCTATGAAGTTTTGAGTGGCTTATCTATCCACTAGGACTGTAACCTTTTGGCCTTGTATGTTACCCTTGAGCCTCAAGATGTGAAATCTAGGTACACCTGAAAGTAATACAATTTTTCTTGTCTCAAGAATGGGTTTTTATTATTCTTATATTCATACCCCTATTCTTGGACTGAAATTTGTGCTTCTTCCTCCTCCCTCTCTTCCTCATCTTCAGAGAAAACATCAATGTAGTGTGCATTCCCTATTGCACACTTATGTCATGGAACCCAAGGTTGTTGGCATGTGAAGCATAGTTTCTTTGTTATGATTTCTTATTTACTTGGACCTCCCTTATTTTATTTGGAAAAGGACTCCTTTTTCCATGTTTTCTTACCTTCCTTAAATTTGGAAGGAAAATTAGAATTAGGGGGGTATTTGGTTCTTGGAAACACATTATGCAAGTCTATTGTCAAATTCATGGCATCCTTCAATGGAGCTAGCTTGTGGGATTTCAAGAGCCCTCTCAAAGGTTATGTCAATTCTTCATTAAATAGTAAAGCCAACGTATCCATAGACATATCAGAAACCATTACTGAAATATTTTCAAATTCTAACACATATGCTTCGGGAGTTCCAACTTGTTTCAATTGTGCTAGTTCTTTCAAAGGAAGTTTGGGGTCTTTCCTCTCAAATCTCTCCATTCACGCATGGGATAAGCCTTAATAATATAAAAGATGATCATGTAACAAGGTTCTAATACTATCAAACCACCAATCACTAGATCCCCCTTCAAGATGCAAAATGACCATTATCAATGCATGTTCTTCAACCATAGGATTTAACTGAAAATACACACTTAATTTTTGCAACCAAGCACTAGGAGACATTTGGAAAGAACCATCAAAGGAATGAATAATTAAATTTTGCATGGTATACTTTATTTATTGATGACGAGGTGGTTCCCTATTCCCACTTCCTCGCTTAAACTAAAGAGAGGACCTAATGAATTGATCGAAAGGTAGGACTTTTCTACATTCATCACTTAGTTGCTGCCGATGATTTATTGCTTCCCTCACAGCATAAGTAGCGTAATATACCTCTTTGGACTCTAAATAATTAGGAATAATAGGTCTGGTCCGATTCTTGAATTCATGGATTCGGTTATGAGGTCTAGTGTTTGAAAATATGGCTTCCCCATGGGTCATCCGCTCATCATGAGGCGTATTGCTACTACTCACGGGTGTTGACTTGGCCCCAGGTTGGCTAGCCAATAATTCAAAACCTTGAATAAAACTTTTTGTCATATGTTCAAGGTATTCCGTAATGCTTTTTTTAAAGTCCTGATTATCTTCCTTTTCCACCATATTTCCAAATCCTAGTTATTTCCTAATCTCCTCGTACCTAGAGTTACTTTCTTCACTCTCTTCTCTTCCACTGTTAATGTCTCCAGTATCATTTTATAATGGAGGGATATAATCATTAAGAAAAATTAATAGAGAACTCCAACAGTTTCTAATATCATTCTTTCATACCATGGTAGTGGCCCAATTTGAAAATTCCAAACAAAGGAAGAATTTGGGGAAAATTTGTATTGACTAATCTTGACTCTAAGGGCTTCAAATGGCACAAGAGGGTATCGCATTTGGTAGAGATTGATATGGGGAGTTTTAGGAAAAAGAAATGGAATCTGTGTTCACTTTAAAATACATTATATACATCTGCAAATCAATTTGGGTTCAATGGAAAAAATGACAAAATTGCTAGTAAATTGTGGTGAAATTCCCCTAGGGTGTGAGCAGAAATAGTTGACTAACTCATATGGGAGCCTCCCAAATTATAAAATAGAGTATGGGTACTGCTATTGGACTTTGTCGACTCTCATTATGTGTGATTATAAGTTTTTCAACATATATATAAAGCTTCACATTCAAATGCATATGCTCAGTGATATTTGCTTAGGGGAGATGACACTAATGGCTTAACTTTGACTCATAAAATGTATATGTAATGGTTCATAATAGAGAATACGTAATATATACCATTAAAAAACTATAGATATATAACTCAATATGATATAATATAAGAGAAAACCCTCAAAATAAATTAGAGACACTACTCCATTGAAATGGGAAACCAATACATGGAAACTAGTCAAATTATAGCTTGAAAATGTGGAAATTTTTGCAAATGTATTTATTATAATTTTGAATTATAGAGAGTTAAATGGGATAGATATTACATATCCATAAATAATTCACCCATGCTTGGGAATCAACTAGACTCAACAAGGCACAAGAATCATTCACACTAGTGTTTCATCATATTAAAACATGGGAATAGTGAAGTATGGAATGAGAGAATGGGAGGAGATATGGATCACGAACTGTAGTAGTATCCTATATGCAATAAAAAAACTCCATTACACTCTAAATAAGAGGTCATGGTGACCTCTCCAACAACCAATTTGGATGAGAATCTCAAATGATGAAAATGCCAAAGGCAAATTCTTTTCAAAATGCCAAAGGAAAATTCTCAAATGATCAAAGCCCATCCTACTTCCTCGTGGCATATTTTTATAAATATCCTAAGGTCCTCCAAGGTTAAATTCCATCTGATAGGATTCCTCCAACTCATCCTCGATGTTTAGTAACCCCCATGACACTTGTCCTTCTCCTCATCCCTCCATCTTCCTCCAAATTCGAATTGTTTCTACAAAACCCCAAGTGTGCCCTCTTGGAGGCTGTTTTTATCCTTGACATGTGATATTGTCATAGGTTTTCAATTATTTCTACAATTAGGTCTTATTTTGACATAAAATACTCCATCATTATTGTCATAAAATGTAGGAAATGTCTCTTCAAGTGGCGCATAGTTTCTTCCTAGTCGCTTCCTCTTCCATGGGTAGTTATTCCTCATCACTTATTCAAATATTTGGGATCATGAAATGTTACTTGACACCTCTTCACCTTCCAAGAACGTTCCATTACTAATTAATTTCAAATTTGGGGTTAATTCATGACATTTGTAAGGGAGAATCTAGCCACCCAAGGTCTCCATGAAGCAATGCAACTTTATTTACTCCATATTTATTATTTTTAGACCCAATTTAATGTGTACATGGTAAACTAAGATTCTCTTGGGTCTCATAGCTCCCTTATTGCAAAATTTAATGCCTCCTCCCCAACCTAGGGAGCTAGTAGGTGGGTGCAACATTGCTAGCTAGTAGTCTCATTAGGATGGAGACATGAAAAAATTTGTAACAACCCCGAACCTTCGACCAGGAAAGAGGACACTACTAAACACCAAAACATATGGGCATCTAACCCCATGAACATGATCATACATATAATGCTGAAGCAAGGTACTTAAAACACATTAACATACTACGATGCATAATTGTTTATGTATTATCATCATAATTCATTAATAGTAAATACTATTGCAAAACAGATTAGTCAAGAATACTTATCTTATGAGAATTGTCCCACAACCAGCTACGTCACTACAACGTTCCACCTAACCATAGGCCCGCGTGCTCTTTAATCTCTCAGCAATGCTACCACCCTCGATATGGGCATGATTCCCCATGGAACAAGGAAATAGCAGGATTACACATAGCCAAGGATAACAACACCACAAGGATACACAATTCAGCCAAGCCAACACAGTTGGGTTTATCAAGCGAACAACGGATCAGGCAAGCCAACACAGTTGGGTTTATCAAGTGAACAACAGATCAGCCAAGTCAACACAGTTGGGTTTACCAGGCCATCCAGGAACTGGGAAAGGCTAAATGTTAAGCTAGTGAGGTCATTGAAGAGCTAAGGACACCTACACCAAAAATAGCTTGACTTCTAGGACACCCACACACACCCAACACAAGGAAATCAGTCCTTTCTCTATGACACAGTCCCTTAGACATTGATCTCCCTTCCAGTGGTATTCAGGGGTTGTGGGGAAGAAATCAATACCTATAGTTCTATCTGTCTAGTTCCAAAACACACCAGGTTTATCAAGCACATCAGGCCTTCTTTCACCACTCCAATGCAGTCCGAGGACAAACCGCTGCGTGCATGAGGCAAACAAGCATTTCATAGCTTGAACAGGGGAATAAAAATCCATGAATCATTCTTGGCCCTATCGTGGTGAAAACAATTCCTTAGAAACCTACAACATCCCAAAATGCAAAGGGGGACGCAGCCCAACAAAAAGTGAACAAGACCACAGCCAACGTTCAATGCATAAATCACAGACAGCAATCATGGGAAGACAATATTGAAGCCTCGGCACCTTTACATAGTCAGAAATGGAGGAGATAAAACACAACCTCTCTGCAGAATATGAGGAAAACATATCACAGTCTAATAATATAAAAAATGGAGGCAACTCTCTGCAAATATCGAAGGAAGAACCTATTCCCAAACTAGCAATCCGTGAGAGAAAAGAGAACCAACGAACCAATGAATGAATACCCACACAAGGATGGTGAATCCTTTTATCTCAACCCACGTGAGGAAAATTGCTCGGCCCCCGATGGAGACAGTGCAGTCATGGAGAGAATGGGATCGTGGGCATAGTGGTTTTCCTGGAAGCGTGAGGGTCAGCCTAGTGGAGTGTGCGTGTGGGAAAGGACTGGCAGTCCTACCACACTCCACTGCTAGCAACAAATTCCCCAGTGAACAACAGAACATTTAAGGTGGTATTTGGATGAGACAATGGAAAATGAGCAAATTAAAAAAGGTGGAGACACATGGATTTTCCCCCATGGGCTCAAGGTTTGACATTCCCCCTCCTTATCCTCAGAAAATAATGCCCTTTTCAATATGGTAGCAGTGAACATAGTTGGCTGGGGTTATTTAATTAAAATGAATAGTTACATGATGCCATAACTTAATATGTATGCTTCATATCCTGATATACCATCGATAACAATTCCAATCACTGAAACATAACCAAATCGATGGTGCGGATTTTGACTGTAACTTTACACCATGATTATTTACAATATATATATCTATCATGTGTATTTAATGCATTAGGGTCAAAATCAGGGTGTTACATTCCCCTCCCCCTTCAATAGCACTGTACTTAGTGCTTTACAAAAATTGAACAAAAATGCTACACTGGTACCACCTCAGTGTTCCGCAGAATTGAACAAAAATGGATGTGCCAACTGCATGGAATCCTCCAGCTCCCACATAGCCTCTTCAGGTTTTTAGTGCTCCCATTGCACCTTTACCTACCCTATGGCTCGGTTCCAGAGCATTGTGACCTTCCTGTTGAGTATGAGCATTGGCTCAATTTGGAACTCTCCCTCAGGTTCCACGTGAATCACAACCCAATTTATCACATGGTTAGGATCATGTACATATCTCTTAAGAAAAGAAAGATGAAAAACATTATGAGCTTTGGTACTAGCAGGCAATGAAAGTCTATATGCAACTGGCCCTATTCTTTCAAGCACTTCAAATGGCCCACAATATCTTGGTGATAGCTTGGCACAACTTCCAAGCTTTAACGAACTCTTCTTTTCCCTCACTCTGAGGTAGACATGATCCCCAACACTAAACTCTCTGTTCATCCTATGCTTATCTGCATAGCTTTTATGCCTGTCCTATGCTACTTTCAGATTCCATTTGATCTTTACAACCTCTTTCTCTATTTCCCTGAGCAATTCTGCTCGAAGCACGACCTTTTTCACTGGGTTATCCCAAGTCATTGGTGTTCTACACCTTCTTCCATACAAATATTCATACGGACTCATCCCCAAGGATGCATAATGTCCATTGTTATAAGAAAACTCTACCAAGTGTAGGTAATCTTCCCACTTGGTTGGTTTGTCCATCATGTACATGCGAAGCATATCTTCAAGCACCTGGTTAACTCTCTCTATCTTCCCATCTATATGAGGATGGTATGCAATGCTGAAGTTGAGCTTTATACCCAAATCTGCAAACAACCCCTTCCAAAAATTGGAAGTGAACTTGAAATCTCTGTCAGAGACTATTGCATTCGGCAAACCATGCAATTTGAAAATCACCTTCATGAAGATCTTTCCAATGTCATCAGTTTTATGCATAGACTTTACTGGTATAAAATCTGTTGACTTTTTCAACTTATCTACCACAACCATGATGGAATCATGTTGTCTCCAAGTCATCAGCAATCCTGTAATAAAATCCATGGAAATAACTTCCCATTTCCATTCTGGAACTGGAAAAGGCTACAACAAGCCTGCTGGATGTTAATGCTCAACCTTTACCTCTTGACATTTCATGCACCTTGAAATGTATGCAGCCATGTCCTTTTTCATTCTTGGCCAAAAGTACTAATTTCTAGCTATAGCAATTGTCTTCTGATATCCTGGGTGACCAAAATATGGAGCTTGATGGATTTCATCCATAACAACTCTCCTCAAATTTGCTACATTTGGAATATAAATTTTTCCCTTATAAGTAATAAGTCCATCTTCTTCCAATTTATGTCCCTCATACCTCTTCTCAAGACTTTGCTGCTAAAATTTGTCTTTTACCTACTCATACAATTCATCTCTAGCAATATGATTAACAATCTAGTGCCTCAAATCTGATTGGAAAATACTAAGAGATGCCACATGCACTTCCTGCACCTTCCTGCTGAGTGCATCAGCTACCTTGTTTTCTTTCCCCTTTATGTGCTTGATTTCAAAATCAAACTCACATAAAAATTATGGCCATCTCGCCTGCCTAGCATTCAGAGTAGGCTGATCAAATAGATACTTCAGACCACAACGGTCTGTCCTGAGCTCAAATCTTCTACCCATCAAGTAATGTCTCCACATCTTGAGAGCATGTACTATGGCTGCAAGCTCTAAATCATGAGTGGCATAGTTCTTATCATGCCCCTTCAACTTTCTTGATTCATAATATATCACGTGGTTGTCATGCATAAGGACTCCTCCAAGCCCTTGTCTGCATGCATCGATACATACCACAAAATCCTTGTCTGGATCTACAACTTTCAATACTAGTGCACTGGTGAGAAGATTCTTCAACCGCTGGAAACTCTCTTCACACCTCAATGTCCATTCGAACTTTATCCCTTTCTTTTGCAAAGAAGTGATGGCATGTGCAACTTTGGATAATCCCTCAATGAATCTCCTATAGTATCCTGCAAGTCCCATAAAATATCTTACATCCGTCACATTTCTTAGAGTAGGCCAATTCATAATGGCTTCAATCTTCTCAGGTTCCACAGATATACCCTCTTCTGATATAATGTGACCCAAATACTAAATTCTATCTCTATAGAAGTCACACTTACTCAATTTTTCATACAGTTGATGCTCCCTGAGCAATTGCAATATCAATCTCAAATGCTCTTCATGCTCTTCCTCATTCTTAGAATAAACAAGAATGTCATCAAGGAAAATAAGAAAAAACTTGTCCAAATACCTGCTGAAGACACTGTTCATAAGGCACATAAATGTAGCCGGTGCATTTGTGAGACCAAATGGTACTACTACAAACTCATAATGTCCATACCTTGTCTTGAAGGTTGTCTTATGAATGTCTTCATCCTTAATTCTTACCTGATGGTAACCAAACCTCAAGTCAATCTTGGAAAATACCTTTGCTCCTCTCATTTTATCAAAGAGGTCATCAATCCTAGGAAAAGGATATTTATTCTTCACAGTAACTTTGTTCAATTGTCTATAATCAATACATAACCTGAGTGTACCATCTTTATTCTTTAAAAACAGAACCGGTTCTCCCCAAGGAGACACACTCGGTTGGATATACTTCTTTTCCAACAACTCTTGTAGTTGCATCTTCAACTCTAGCATCTCTGGTGTACTCGTCCTATAGGGTGTCTTGGACACTGGTGCTGCTCCTGGCACAAGTTCAATGGTGAAATAAATGTCTCTCTTTTGAGGAAGCCCTGGAATCTCATTAGGAAATACATCCTTGGATTCCTGTAACACCTGATAGTCTTCCAACTTAGGAGTTTCATCTCCTGTTGGTTCTAGAATATGAGCCACATACAATTGGCAACCCTTCCTACAGAACTTCTTCAATTGCATTGCTGAAACCTGCCTTACTGAAATTACCTTTCGAATACCTTTCACAACTACTGGGTTTCCTTCTTCATCTGTGCATTCAAAAGTCTTGTTGTAACAATTGAGTTTCACTCTATGAGCCTCTAACCAATCCATTCCAATGAGAACATCATAGGAACCAAGCGGTAGAACATTCAGATCTACACAAGTGATCACTCCATTCATGACCAATGGACATTTGTTTACCACTTCACTGACTTTTCTCTTGGTCCCAGTGGCTAGATGAACTAACAAAGATTTCCCATGCTTTACCTTCTTAAAAGCACAAATCTCCACTACTCTAGGAGTTATGTAACTATGAGTAGAACTAGGGTCAGTCAAAATAGAAACAGATTGTTTAACAATCTTACTTGCAATTTCAACCACAGTTGACTGGTGATCTTCCTGGAAGTCCTCCAGTGCTGCATAAATTCTAGGGACTGCTCTTGCTACTTGACCCACTGTCTCTGCTTCTTGAATGTTATAAGCTGGCCTTGCACTTTCATTCTCAAGTAGACAATATCTGCACAAGTGAGGCCCTTCACATTTCAAAAATTTGAGTGGACCTTTATTCTGTTGTGTATTTTTAGGCTTTCCACCTATCACTCCAGCTGGATTACTTGCAGCTTGGGATGGCTGCTTCTACTGATTCCTGAATCTAGAAGGTTTGAAACCTTTCTTTCTTTGGTCAAACTTCTCATTCTTCTTGTCCTTCCATGCCTTATGGTAGTCAGGTTTACATTTGCTTTTCTCATAGCAATACTTAGCCTTCCTTATGGCTTCTTCAAGAGTTCTCGATTCATAAAACTCAATTTGGTGTTTGTAAGACTAAGGCAATCCACTCAGAAACCGTTGGACCTTCACTTTTTCATCTTTGATGTACCGGACATACCTCAACAATTCCAAGAACTTATTTGCATATTCATCCATGGTCTGCTGTCCCAATCTCAACTCATGGAACTCTTTAATCTTATTATCATAATACCTGTCAGAGAGATATTTCTACCTGAAATACTTCTTGAATTTTTTCCACTTCAATCTCCTTTCACTGATCTTCTTTACTTTCTTGAAGTGTTCCCACCAAATGGATGCTCTTCCATTAAGATTGAATATGGAAACTCTTGACTTCATGTTTCTTGAATAATCCTGCACTTGGAAGTACTTATTTATCCCAAGAAGCCAAGATTCAACCTCTTGTCTAGTCTTTATCTCACCATCAAATGTAGGAGGCTTAGCTTTCTTAAATTCATCCCGAGAGAGATCCCTATGGTGTCTTCTTATTTTCCGTTTACAAGAAGATGAACTTGTTTTCCCACTAGATTCTTCAGAGTCAGATGATCCACTAGAAGCCCTTCTTCTTCTCCTAGTGCTGCTCTTACTACCTTCCGGTATTGCTGTACCTCATCCAAAGTCTATCTTTCTCTGCAAATCTGCCAAACTCTACAACATGGCAGCATTCAACTGATGCTGCTCTTCTTGAGCATTAATCAAGATTCTCATGGTGGCTACAACATCTGACGAGGTCTCTTGGAATCTCCTTCCATTAGACTCTATGTCATCATTTCCATTACGAACATTTTCTCCTATGGCATCTCCTGCACGCTCGTAAGAATCTCGAGCATCATATCCATCAGGGGTTCTCATGAGTGAAGCACCTCTTGCTTTACCACACTATTCTACCTGGAATACTGCTCTTGGAGGTGTTTATAATTCTGCAAACGTGTTAGTAGAAAACTGTTAGATGCATATCATAATTTAAATCAGAACTACTTACCTTCCTCTTCTAGAATTCATAAAATAACAATTTTGCTAAAACACAAAATTTTCTCTCTTTCTTGTTCATCCCTGTAATTTGCTTATAGTCTGCTGAAAATTTCCCTCAAAAACAGTTGGAATTTGCTAAGAAAAATCTACTAGGAAAAATCCAAAATTTCCTTTGGCCCAATCGGACCCTTTCCCAAAACACCTAAACACCTAAAATTCCGCTGTATCGGACCTTTAGTCCTCTAGAATTTTTTACTATTCATCGGGTCTCTTTCCCACTAGCTTTTCGACATTTCAGTGATCAAAACGTCTAAGTTTCTGATTTGCATCGACGGGTTGTTCATCTATTTCCTTTCGGCGTTTCGGCCGCCAGATCCACTAACTTTCTCCACGGCTCATCAGCGGCCTGTTTGTCTATTTTGCTCCGCTGTGTCAAGCCTGTAGTGGTCTAACACTCCGAACAATATCAGCGGGGAAACGAACTAATCGCTGCATGAGTGGTTGGGTGCACTTCTCGTTGGGTGAATAATTCCTTATGTGGCCGCAACGACGGGAAGAAAATTCACTATGGTCTCCGTGGGGCACCCATCGGTGGTCAGAACAATTGGTCACTACGGCATTGGGTGGATAGTTAACTAGGCAGCCACAACTGCGGGTGGTAATCCCACTGCAGTTTTTTCATACCTTAATACCCCATCGGTCATTGTAAGGACTAACCACTGTGCATCGGCGATGAAATCAACTATCTTCCACCAATCACCAATGGGTTTCGACACTTAGATAAATTTTCAAAAAAAAATTTCTTCTTTACATCGGTTCCTCCTTCAACTAATAATCGTAGATCTACTTCACTAGACCTCGGCAGCTTCATCTTCTATCCATAGGCAACCCCATCCTCTAGCCATCGGCGATCCCAACAACTAAGCTTTTCTGATCGCCGATGATCTCTTGCTTTAGAAAAATTTCGGAAATTTTTCTCTTTGTCTTCCGCCGCATCGGCTGTCAAAACAACTATCCTCTGCGACATCGATGGTCAGGGACTCTATCCATTGGAAGGATAGTCCACTAGCTAGCCACAATGGCAGATGCAAAGTCAACTAAATTTGTCCGACGCAGTTCATCGACGGTTCCATCGTCTAGTCATTGACGATGAAATCAACTAATTATCGCCGAACGTTTCTCTTCCCTTCGCTCACATGCCATTAGCAACCAATACAATGAAGCATCAGTGATGCAATCAACTAATCATCGCAAATCGCCAATGATTTCATGACTTAGAAAAAATTTCCAAAAATCTTCTCTCCGCCGTCGTTGTCAGCGGTTCAACCCACTATCATCTTGTCTCTTCTGCCGACATTGCAGCTAATCCATCCACTAATCATCGCCAATCCGATCGACTAAGCTTCGCCGATAGCCGAGTCTATATCGGGTGACCTTGCAACTAGCTATATGTGGCATCAAAAAGGCTTCCCACTAAGTCTTTCGATGCGTCGACGGTCTGAGACTTTGAAAAATTTTCCAAATTTTTTTCTTTAATCTTCTTTCCACTGCTTCATCGGCTCAACCATATCCTATTCTTCGCTGATTACCGACAATCAACATCGGAGGATCTTTCAGCTAAGTGGAGCCGACGTTTCGGTGATCTTCAGCTGATCTCCACTGAAACTGCGGCTCCCACATCCTCTATCCTCTGCCAATGGCCAACGAACCTTACCGAAATTTTGAAAAATTTTCTGTCGGCTGTCCTCCATCGAGTGGTCTTCAGACTAACTCTTCCACTGCATTGGAAGAACTTCTCACTAAGTTTTCCGGTGAGCCAATGGTTCCAACACTTAAGCAAAATTTTCTTTTTTTGAATTTTAAAGTTTTCCTGATTTCTTCTGGGTAGTAGGAAACCTGCCTCTGCTAACTGATATTTCATGGCCCATTCAAGCCCATGCTATAACTAGGGCTCTATCACTGCATCTTCGCAGCCCATTCAGGCCCATGCTGCAACCTTTGCTCTGATACCACACTGTAACATCCCCAAGCCTCCGACCAGGAAAGATGACGCTACTAAACACCAAAACATATGGGCATCTAGCCCCATGAACATGATCATACATATAATCTTGAAGCAAGGTACTTAAAACATAAAACATACTACGATGCATAATTGTTCATATACATAGCGGAAGCAAACAACATTCATTCATATACAATCCAGCATTCAACATGTCTATCATCATAATTCATTAACAGTAAATACGATTGCAAAAAATATTAGTCAAGAATACTTATCTTATGAGAACTGTCTCGCAAACAGCTATATCGCTGCAACGTTCCACCCAACCATAGGCCCGTGTGCTCTTTAATCTCTCAGCAACCCTACCACCCCCGAGTTGGACATGATTCCCCAAGGAACAAGGAACTAGCAGGCTTATACATATCCAAGGATAACAACACCACAAGGATACACAGTTCATCCAAGCCAACATAGTTGGGTTTATCAGGCGAACAATGGATCAGCCAAGACAACATAGTTGGGTTTATGAGGCGAACAATGGATCAGCCAATCCAACACAGTTGGGTTTATCTAGACATCCAGGAATTGGGAAAGACTAAATGCTAAGATGGTGAGCTCATTGAAGAGATAAGGACACCTACACCAAAACTAGCCTGACTTCTAGGACACCCACACACACCCAACACAAGGAAATCAATCCTTTCTCTACGACGCGGTCCCTCAGACCTTGATTTCCCTTCTAATGCTATTCAGGGGTTGTGGAGAAGAAATCTATCCCTCTAGTTCTGTCTATGAGGTTCCCAAACACACCAGTTTTATAAAGCACATTAGTCCTTCATTCACCACTCCAATGCAGTCTGAGGACAAACCACTGCATCCATGCAGCAAACAAGCATTTCACAGCTTGAAAAGGGGAAGACAAATCCCTAAATCGTTCTTGGCCCTATCATGGCCAAAACAATTCTGCAGCAACCTACAACAGCACAAAACGCAAAGGGGGACGTAACCTAACAAAAAGTGAACAAGACCACAGCCAATGTTCAATGCAAAAATCACAGACAGCAATCATGGGAAGACAATATTGAAGGCTCGGCACCTTTACATAGTTGGCAATGGAGGAGATAAAACACAGCCTCTCTGCATGAATAGGAGGAAAACATCTCACAGTCTGATAATATAGAAAAAGGAGGTGACTCTCTGCAAAGATTAGAGCAAGAACCTATTCCCAGACCAGCAATCCATGAGAGAAAAGAGAACCAACGAACGAACCCCCACACAAGGATCGTGAATCCTTTTATCTCAATCCACATGAGGAAAATGAACCACCCCCCGATGGAGAGAGTGTAGTCGTGGAGAGACTGGGATTGTGGGAATAGTATTTTTCCTACCAGCATGAGGGTCATCCTGGTGGAGTGTGTGTGTGGGCAAGGATTGGTAGTCCTGCCACACCCCACTGCCAGCAATAACTGCCCCAGCGAACAGCAGGACATTTAAGGTGGTAGTTGGATGAGACAAGGGAAGGTGAGCAAATCAAACAGGGTGGAGACACATGGGTTTTCCCCCATTGGCTCAAGGTTTAACATTCCCCCTCCTTATCCTTAGAAAATCATGCCCTTTTCAATATGGTTGCAGTGAACATAGTTGGTTGGGGTTATTTAATTAAAATTCATAGTTACATGATGCCATAACTTAGAATGTATGTCGCATATCCCGATATACCATCAGTAATAGTTCCAATCACCGAAAAATAACCAAATTGATGGTGGGGCTTTTTCCTATAACTCCACACCATGATTATTTACAATATATATATCTATCATGTGTATTTAATGCATTAGGGTCAAAATCAGGGTGTTACAAAATTAAACTTTGTGGACTTGTAAACTTTTTCTGAGATGCAATACAAGTAAACTAAGTATCCTCTTATCCATACATAAAGAAAAGAGATGGAGGGCTTGTGCAAGCTAATCCTGGTCACTTATGACGTGTTTGTTGCAATGGACTTGTGGAAAACAGAAATATGAACGTCAAAAAGCAATATTAGAGGTACCTACACAATTTTTTGGAATATGGCCTAAGAATATGAAACGTGGACAATCAGATTACCTTGTGGAATATATAACTTTTATTTATGGAAAATAAGTATAAATCCTCAAAAACGAGTTTCTTCCAAGGTTGTTATGTTATTTTTTTCCTAAAAAATAATGAATATGTTTGCGTTCATCCACTCGTTTGCTATGCAAATGGTGGAATTTTGTGAAAAATGTTATATAGAGTTGTAGATGACAAGTTTTTCTAGTGCAGCGTTATTTTTCCATTTTTATTTATGTTATTTTTTGTTTAAATTAAGGAAGTCACTGACGCCCCAAAATGACAAGGTCGAGCGTTGGTCCATGACATCTTGGTATTAACATAGTCAATGAACGATATTTTTCTTAGGGTCTAGGTCTTTGTGTCTTCTTCTGTGGGTTCTTTTTGTTTTCTAAATAAGTGATCCAATAAAATATTATAGCTAAAGAAAATAGCCTACCTTTTGTGTTAGATTGATGTTAGTCCATTTAAAATTAAATAAAAAATAGAAAAAGCTAACAGATTTAAATAAAAATTACATATTTAGAATCACCAAATAGAGGTACACAAGTGTGTGAATTTTCATTAGCAGTGGACAAGCGTGGCATATGCAAAATCATGCACAAAATAGGAGAAGTGGTACAAAACATGTTTTGATTCGTAAGACAGTCCAAACCACTTGGTTTGGAAACCCAGACCTAAAAGCAAAGAATCAAAGTCATCCACCACGTAGGTTGGAAAAAAGGTTCCCGCTAAAATTCTAAATTTAAATCATGCATGCGCTTAGTTTAAAAACTAACGCGCACACACTAGAAGCGAATTCGTGCTTCTAAGTGCGTACACGTTAAACATGCCTGCACGCATAGGTTAAGTTGAAACTTTTCTTTGATTTTATTTCAAGCATTTGCAATGGAATGGTGATGATGAACAATGATGAGGAGGAGGAGGAGGAGGATAACAATGATGGTGATGAGGATCATGAGTATAATGGTGATGATGATGATGATGATGATGATGATGGTGATGACGATGATGAGGAGGAGGACGATGAGGATGATGATGATGATAACAATGACTATGGATATGATGACGATGTTTATGATGATGATTATGATGATGATGATGATTACGATGATGAGGATGATGATGTTCTTGATGATGATGATGATGATGATGATGACCGTGATGATGATGACCATGACGATGATGATGAATAATGAAGAAGATGATGATGATGATGGTGATGATGATGATGATTACTATGATGATGATGATAATGGTGATGATGATGATGATGACGATGACGATGATGATGATGATGATGATGATGACCATGAAGAGTATGACTATGATGATGATGGTTATGATGATGATTTCGATGATGAGGATGATGATGACTATGATGGTGATGATAATGATGATGATGATGATGATGATGACAATGATGATGATGATGATGATGATGATGACAATGATTATGATGACTATGATGAGGATGAAGAGGATGAGGAGGAGGAGGAGGAGGAGGAGGAGGAGGATGACTATGATGATGAGGATGAGGATGATGATGAGGATTATGTTGATGATGAGGATGATGACTATGATAATGATGAGGATGATCATGATCATGATCATGAGGATGATGATGGTGATGATGATGACAATGATGATGATGAGGATGATGACTATGATGATGAGGAGGAGGAGGATGACAATGATGATGATGAGGATGAGGATTATGATGATAATGATGAGGGTGAGGGTGAGGATGATGATGATGATGATGATAACAATGATAGTGATGATGATGAGGAGGAGGAGGAGGATGATGATAACGATGATGATGAGGAACAATGATGATGATAGGTTTACTTGAAACTTTGCTTTGATTTTATTCTCAAGCATTTTCAATGGAATGATGATGATGACCATGATGATGATGATGAAAAATGATGATGAGGTGGAGGGGGATGATGACAATCATGATGATGAGGATGGTGACTATGATGATGGTTACTATGATGATGATGATGAGGATGATGATGATGATGATTATGATGATGATGATGATGATGATGATGAACAATGATGGCGATGATGATGATAAGGATGATGACAATGATGATGATGAGAATGATGACTATGATGATGATGATGAGGATGAGGATGATGATAATGATGATGATGATGATGATGACGATGACGATGATGATGAACATTGATGGTGATGGTGATGATGATGAGGAGGAGGAGGAGGATGACGACGATGATGAGGAACAATGATGATGATTATAGGTTTAGTTGAAACTTTTCTTTGATTTTATTTTCAAGCATTTGCAATTGAATGATGATGATGAACAATGATTATGATGAGGAAGAGGATGATGACAATGATGAGGATGATGAGGATGATGAGGATGATGACTATGATGATGATGATGATGAGGATGATGACTATGATGATGATGATGTGGATGATGATGATGATGATGATGATGATGATGATGGCGATGATGATGCTGATGAACATTGATGGTGATGATGATGATGACGATGACGATGATCATGATGACTATGACTATGACAATGATGATTATGATGATGATGATGATTACAATGATGAGGATGATGATGTTGATGATGATGACGATGATGATGATGATGATGAACATGATGATGATGATGATGAACATGATGATGTTGATGAACAATGAAGATGATGATGATCACAATGATGATGACTATGATGCTGATGATGACGATGATGATGACGATGACAATGAGGATGATGAGTATGATGAGGAGGAGGAGGAGGAGGAGGAGGATCATGATGAGGACGACGATGAGGATGGTGAGAATGATGATGAGGATGATGAGGATGAGGATAATGACTATGATGATGATGAGGATGACGATGATGATGATGATGATGATGATGATGATGATGATGATGATGATGATGATGACGACGACGATGACGATGACGATGAACAATGATGGTGATGATGATGGTGACGATGATGAGGAACAATGATGATGATGATGAGGATGAGGATGAGGATGAGGATGATGACTATGATTATGATGATGAGGATGACTATAATGACGATGATTATGATAATTATTACGATTATGAGGATGATGATGACTATGATGATGATTATGATGGTGATGATGGTCAGTATTGGAGGCCTCCCTTAACCTCCACAAGCAATAGGTAAGGATCCTAAGACCTCATAATGGTACCCATGGACCTAAGAAAAAAGTAGTGGTGAAGACTATATTCTAAAAATACTCATACATGTGTGAATACCAAGACATTATTGAAGAACATTAGTCATTAAATGGGATAAACGTTAGTGAGTAAATTTTGTAAATGTTAGGCAACAATGTGGATGCGTGTATCTATGCATACGCGTTGATACGTGTGCATGCACTCTTATGCATGCATGCATGCTCATTATGCACACGTATGTTCTCACAATTACATGTGCACGCACATGTTACTATTTAAAAAAAACAAAGATTGGGATTCCCAAGGTTGTTACAAATTTTCACGGGTTTTCTACAACTATTCACGCATTTTGTGCTACTGGACTTTGCAATTTTGCTGACACTCTTTAATATATTGGATAGAATATCACTCTTGGAATATAACAAAAATATTTAGTGGTGTTGGAAGTTAGTGGATACATTCAAACTACAAGTTTTCATTGCAAGAAGAGATCATTTTGAATAGATATGGTGAATTGTAAATAATTGTTTTCATTCACAAGCTTTTGGATCATTTCATTGATTTATGTTTTATCACGTGCCTATAACAATATCTCTCTCATAGAAAATAATTAATTTCACAAGAAAAATTCCCAACTTCACATCTAAACAAGTCTCATATTCTCCATAAAAGATGAAGTATGCAATGTTAAGTAATTTACATTTGCACATGAATATATTTTAATTTCACACAATGATGGCATATATGAAGTTATCCCTTGAGACTCTTCAATTTAAAAAAAACCTTTGAAGCAATCATGGGAGAGGGTGCATATTGAATAGTTCACCAAGTTGTCCATATTCTCTATATAAGATGAAGTATGCAATGTAGACCAATAATAATTTTCACATGAATACATTTTGATTTCCCACAAGGATGGCATAGATGAGTTTCTCTATTGAGACGCTTCAAATTGTATAAAAAGATTAGAAGAAATCATGGGAGAGGGTCCATATTGAATAGTTCACCAACTTGTCCATGCTCTCCTCTTCATGCTAGATTTATCATAACATGCCTTTGAGCTCGATAGGGATGCCTCTACCTTAGTGATTTCTCCTTTTTTGTGGGATTTTCAACCTCCTCATTGTGAAATTAGTCAATTAGTTCTATTTAGTTAGTGTAACTTAATGAGTGTAATTTATTCAATTTATTCCCAATACATCCAAACACCAACTTATGTCTTCCCTCACAACTAATGTGGCATATTACGTGTAATGTCATCTCATCTGAAGGTGTTGGAAATGAATAATATTTCACTCATCTTCTTGTGACTTCCAATACTTTTTGAACACAAAGGAAGTCATAATCCTATAGTTGTAATTCCTACAAACTTGACTCTTTTTACTTAACTCAAATAGAGTATAGAAATGAAACTTCAGTTCGAACATAAAGATAAACCTTTAATCAATGTTTATTTATCAATGCCAATAATTACTATACTAACATATCTGGAATTTAGTTAATTATGTTGGACCGCATCATGTTTCTTCTATAATGGAACTAATACCTTGTTTGTTGCTTCTTAGGCATGGGTAGACCTCATATTTTTGATAATGGAACTTTTGGATATGGAAAAATCACGTAAGAGAGTAAGAAAAACTAGACGAAATATGCCCATTGAAAAGGAAAACGAGGTAAGAGAAAATGCCAGGTTGGCAATGGATAGAGTGAGACATGGTTTAGACATTTCCACTAATACTACAACTAATTCTAATAGAGTTGATGACATAACAACTTCTAGTTCAGAACCATCGGTGAAGCGGTTGCCTCCAACAGATCCAACTCAAATTCCAACATAAACATAGTCTGCAACCAACAATCTTTCAAGGAGCCATGTTGAAGCTCTTGAAGACATAGGTATATTTAGAGACACTGAGTATCCAGCGTTGGACCTAGGAGCAATGATTAATTTGCAATCTCTCCAAGAGGACCACAACCATGTCGATCATACTCCCAATATGGACCAACATGTGAATGAAGCACCATGACAAACAAGCCCTGGGATTCATATCTCATGTCCACCTTCCCTACCTCAGATGTCTAATGCAAGAAAAAAGAATCCTAGATGTATCCATGTGAATGAAAGTTGTCTGTGAGGCCTTGAAGGTAAGTTTCCCAAAACGCACTATCAATTGGAAATGTAGCAAATTAATGAAGGAATATTTTGAATCCAGAGGCGATGCAGGTAAATGTCAATTATTACTATGTTTGTTAAATTCAAATTGATTAGTTGTTGTTAGGAGAACTCTGGGCATAAATATGGTTAGAAGTTCAGAGTCTAACAATCATATTGTTAGAAATATTCAATCTTATTTTAATGCGATTGGGAAGACATATCGTACTAAATATATTTGTGCATCTCATCGTGTGTTATCAGAATCAGTTGTAAGAAAGTCCACACGACAACGCCGCCTCCTTTCACACACTTCTCAAATACTTAAATCAAATAGAAAAACTATTAAGAAGTACTCTGTTATAAGAGAAAACCTTCAGAATCTAGGTGGAAAAGATTGTTGGGATTTTGTCAACAGGTTTCCTCGTCGAGATATGAAGCTAATTTATGTTGTTAAGGACTTAGTACAAAATTTATAGCATGATCATACGAGACCTTCATCTAACCAAAGAGATCTGCTAAAGCTGAGAAAAGGTTCTACTGAACAGGAACCCCACGTCAAACACTTAATTGACACAACACAGACTAAACTCTATGAGAGATTCAGGAATGAGCACACACAATTGAACATGGGCCAAAGGTCCTTCGATAAATGTAAACCATGGTACGTTCATATATGCATTGATTGAAATAAATTTTGTTGTAGATACCATGTAGAATATGAATATTTTTATGTCACGTATAAACATATATTTTGTGATTTGCATACTAACATTGAGCAGGGTTGCAATGAATCTGTAATGCCATTGAATGCATCGATATATTTTATTGTCAACATCATGTGTCCGATCCATGAAGGACAAAAATACTATGGAAAATTATCTCTATATCGGAATTGTTCTAGGTGTAGTGAGTTTTCTCTTTTGAACCGTTGCATCCATGGAAGCGATGAGCATCAATATTGTAGAATGAATGTGGAGATGTAGAGATCTAAGTACGTAACCTATGAATTATATAGTGCAAAGGAAAGTAAAAAGATTGCATTGGTGAAGTCACATGTGCAAATGATTATTGCAATTTTTTCCTCTTACATGTTCAGTTTCTACATAAACATTCTTTAAAAGTCACATTCATGGAAATAGGTATGGGTATGTGATTTTTTGATGGAATTATACAAGAAAACTGAGCAGTATCTTCAACATGTGCATGTAGCTCGATGGCAGGATGAGTAGTACAAAAAATGAAGGGACAATTTTTCCATTGGGACCATATTGTCAAATGTGGATTTTGCAGAAAACTACACCCTTCAGCCACAAAATGAAATTTAGAGTCAATACTACCATTTCGACCAAGTCACCATCATGGTACATATTACATATAGGCATGGATCTAAGAGCAGCATTAACAATAGGATAATACAGAAGGATACAAACTTTTACATAAGTGATGGCAGATGCCATGATCTGCATTATGTGGAAAATTGTTTTCAAATTTTCTATGATCAACTAAAGGAGGGATATATATAGATGGATCAGCATTGGATATGGTCGGATGGTTGTGCGCACCATTTCAAAAATTCCCGAGTCTTCCAATGGATGAGTATGTTACATAAGACTTACAGTGTGTCACATATATGGAACTACTTTGAGACTAGGAACGGCAAAGGTTAGCATGACGGGGTTGGTGCATGAATCAAGACCGCACTATGAATGGAGGAGATGAGGTTTACTAGAAACCCCCATATCAAAGATGCAGAACCCATAGTTCAATGGTGCTCTGCAACAATGTCAGATTGAACTAAAGTGTGACATACAACAATAGAGGCATGAAGGCTAGTGAGGAATTTTTGGCATGTGGTTTACGTAGATCGATCTCATTCCCATAGTTGTGGAATAGTATAAGGAACACATGCATTTCATTTGGTTCAAAGGTCAAACAACCCCATGTTTGAAATATGGACGCGAAAACTTTCTTTATTTTGCATCCCTTGTAAAAATGGTGAATGGGATGAATGTAAATGCATGGATTAGGTTGGTGAATGGGATGAATGAAAATGCATGGATTAGGTTGGTGATTGGGATCATGTGTTACTTGCAACAGACCCACATGTTGTCATTGAAACAACCCAATTAGAGGAGTTTCAGTCAACGATTTCAATAGAATACGACCATATCTTAGATCTTGTACAGCTAGGACACATATAAGCAGTTGTTTCCCCAAAAGGCAATGAATGGGGCACAGGTTAATTGTCAGCATGATGCATTCAAGGTAAGAAAATATGGAATGGATCATTGATTGATGATGAAGGAAATGAATTTCCAATTGGATCGATGGTGATTGAGGGTGAATATCTTACACTATATGGGAAATCAAGAAGAACTAGTGAGCATGTATTCATGGATTACAAACTAGGTTCTATGGTCTATCACTTCACAAACTTGATTGTTGGCATGAACATACATCTACATACAATTTCAAACAAGTACTCATCTAAGGTACATTACTTCTTTTCTCATTCAAATCACGAGACATTGATGGAGGCAATTAGCAACAAAGAGGATCCAAATGGATATATTGAATGAGATTGGGTAGTTGCGCTTACACTCCACTAGGGTGAAGCCCTACTTTGCATAATCTGGTATGGAGGCATGACTGGTCCATGTGGATTTAGGGGCGAGGCCACCCTGGCCATAATCCCATGCCACGATCCCAACGGAACTGACGGTTTGTCCATAAGATCCCTAGGAAACGTTCTATGGTGAGTTACAGTAGGCCTACAAAAGATATTTAGAGATGCCTGGGCTAATTCAAGGTTAGGGTCCAAAAACCAAAGTGGGTGACAGTTTCCAAATCTGACAGCTCCTACAGGTATGTTTGGGAATGGCCGCCATGTGTACACTACCCCCAGTCACCCAGCATAGGGTTTTGCAGGGTTGGTGCACTGTTGCCAAGGTTGCATGGACCCCACTGGGACAAAATCTTAGTTTTCAAAAACTAGCCTGGAGGCATGCCCAGGACATGTGAATTTGAGTGGGAGGGCACCTTGGCCATAATTCCATGCCATGATCCCAATGGAACCAATTTTTTTTCAACCGAATCCTCGGTCATCATTCTATGGTGAGTTGCAGTAGGCCTGCAAAAGTCATTTAGGGATGCCTATCCAATTCAAGGTTGGGGTCCACAAACCAAACTGGGCACAATTTTTTATTTCATCGCCTCCTACAGGTGTGTTTTGGCATGGCCTCCATGTTCAAGCACCCTCGGCCGCTCGAAACATTGTTTTTCAAGGCCGATGCACCGTTTCTAGGGTTGCATGGACTCCATTTTCATGCGACTTTCAACTAGACATAACTCAGCAACCAAAGGTCGTATACCTAATTTTATATACACTTAGACCATATACTTAATCTACAAGAACAAATAGAAAATTATATAGTGTTTCATGAACTACAAACCACAAACCTAAAAAATAGTGTTTACACATTTACACATACAACTACAAACTAGAGTTTTGTGAACTCATTAGGTTTATATAATTAGATTAGTTGGTCTCACTTAACTAGAAACCAATAGACCATATACCTAGAATATATGTAGCTAGAATAAACCATGTACCTAGAATAGACTATACCTAGCATATATGCTTGCAAGCCAATAACCATAATGAATATTTCTTTTGAAAGAGTGGGGTCAAACACTATAGGATGATTCAATATTTTATTTAATGGTTGGTTGGGTGATTGTGAATAACATTGGATGTAATTTTCCTTTCAATTATGCATGTGGTCGAATCATGTTATTGGTGTTGATGGGACGGTGTCATCATATCGTACAAATTCAACCCCTTTTGCAACTGGCATACATTGATATAGACCCCAATCAATCCACTTTTCATGAAGATAGGACTTTCAAACTAAGAATGATTTCCATCCAAGTCAAAATAGTTTCTTCATTCGGGTTAGATTTTCCCCATTGATTAACATCAACTTGTGCAATTTGTGCATGATAAACTATAAAGATTATCTCATTTGATTAGTGTATGAAGAATATGTGACATATGACTACAATCCTAGGCATGACCATATACAAACAAAAATTTACTTTATAAGAGGCCACAAGAGATGGTTAGGTAGCATTGGTGTTAGGGTTTCCTGATTGATTCTAAACCCTAGGTTATACATGCTAACCTTTAAACTTAAGTTAGGGTTAGGGTTTCTTAATTGATTCTAAACCCTAGGTTATGCATACTAACCCTTAAAATTTAGTTATCTATTCCAAAGAAACAAGTACAAGATATCATTAAAATTGCAAGTGTTCAAGAATAGCATAACAAATATGTATGTATTCAATGAGAATAAGCAAGTCAACTTCATCTTCAAATGATATAAATTGCCAAATTTATCAAAATCAATGTTTGTCAAGTAGATGTAAAAAATGAAATCCAACAATAATCATGTTCAATATGATTCTCAGCTCATCAATACTATGATACAATAAGAAAAGATCATCCCAATATCAATTTCTAGCTTGAAAAATGAGAGAATGATTACTATGTAAATAACAAAGGAAAACAAGTTCTTTCTATTCCAATTTGGACAATGAATAAGATTATCAACCAATGATAACTTTTAGCCAAGTATGACTGTCCCAAAAATGTTACATCCAGTCAAAGTAAATATGTAATAGCTATGTCAATTTCAAGTTTGCAATTAGGAAGACAATTGTTAGGTAAATGCAAGTGGACTACAAGTATTGTCAATTCCAACTTGGTCAGTGAATGGGACTATCAAACTAAATGTATTTTCCAGCCAAGACAAATTTTACTATGACTATCCCAAATAATAATTTCCATTCAAGCAAAGAGAGCCAACAAGTACCTATATGATAGTCCTCAACAAATATGGTATCTCGTACATGTTTTTTAGAGGTATTTTTTGTATTTTAATAGTGCAAATGTACTTGTAGATCGCTGTCAAAACTTCCTATGTATGGCTGGAAATGTCAATGATATGTAGAGTCCTAGGAGGGATGCTAAGGGTAGAGAAGGGGTTTTAAAATGGGGCCAAGGTCTGACCCTATAGGCCGAGGATATGAGTATGATATTCGAAGCTTAGGGTTAGTAAATGAGAGAGGAGAGGTGGAAAGGTAAGTGAGTATGTTAGGAGATGAAGAAGGGAGGAAGGATTTGGAAGGGAATAAAGCTAGGGTTTTAGGTTAGGTGTCGACTTAGGTCTAGTTCCTTAGGGTTTAGGTCTACAAATAACAAGGTTGAAGCTAGGTATGACAAGTCGAGACAAAAAATGGAAGGGCCAAGGGGTGAAGGGATAAGCTAGGTATTTGCACTATGATTTACAAGATCAAGTATTTGGTATTTAAAATTATCATTGCTATTGTACACATTTATGCAGGTGTGTATTTTTTCTGTTAACTAACCTCCAGTGTTAAACATTTTATGCATTTTATTGTAAACATATATACTTTATTACTTCATCAACAATAAGTATTGCAAGCGCATCAAATCCAATCTACTATTGCATTCGACATAATGTATGCAAATATGTAATAAAAGGAAAAGTAATATAAATAAGTGAAAAATGATATATTCATATACACAAATTTCCAATCATATACAGTAGTAGTGAAAAATGGAACATTGTTCCCAATGTCTATATAATGAAAACTCGTGCCCTATACAAAATATGGCAACTTGTGCCAAAATTCCACATCAAAAAAAATCATGTACACATTGATGCATTATCTTTCATGCTTGGCATTGTACTTGCACAACCAGGAGATATTTCTATTGATAACCCAATTGCATTTTATAGTAGGAAACTCTCAACGATGGAAAACAATTATACTACTACCAGAAGAAAAGGACTTGATATGGTATATGCTCTCCAAGCATTTCGACATTATCTTCTAGGAGGACACTTCAAGATGTATAAAACCATTCAACATTGAAGTATTTGGTCAATAAGGTAGTGTTGGGGAGGAATATTTGTCGATGGATTCTCCTATTCCAAGAATTTTAATTTGAAATTATTGTCAAACCTAGGCAACTGAATTCAGAACCAAACCATCTGTCAAGGTTAGAAATAGGATAAGAACCTATGAGTCTCGGCGATAATCTTCATGATCCGCAATTGTTTACAATTAAGATGATTGATTATTAGTACAAATATTTTTGTACATATTTTAACAATTGGATATGCATCAGAATTCTTTAGTATAGAATAGAAGAAATAATTAATTATGAAAGCTATAGATTTATAGCTGATCATGGGACCACTATATAAGATGGGACCAGATGAAATCCTTTGTCATTGTGTCTTGGAACATGAGCAACCTATGGTGTTAAATGAATCACATGTTGGTGTCATAGGAGGCCACTATGTAGTAAAAGTAACGTTATGCAAGTTGTTATAAGAACGATTTTGGTGGCCTACTATGCACGCAAATGCTTAAGATTATTGTTATAGATGTGTTGTTTTTAAAATAATTGGCAAGTCATCGTGATGAGATAAGATGTCGCTAGTACCACAGGTTACTTTGCAGGAATTTGATAAATGGATGGTTCATTTTCTGGGTCCCATTAACCCACTAGGAAAATAGATGGGTTCACATTACATTATCACTATGAGAGACTACTTTCCTAGATGGGTTGAAGAAGCACCAGTAAGGGATTATACTACTGCAGCTGCTGCAATATTTTTGTTCGACCATAAAGTGAATCGATTTGGATGCCCCAATATTGTGATAAGTGATCAAGGAACACATTTTGTGAATCATCTAATAGAAAAATTAACTAAGAAATTTCAGATTCAACACCAAAAGAAAAAATTGTATCACCCACAAGCGAATGGTTTTGCCGAATCACTTAATAAGATCTTAGACAATGAATTGACAAAAATATGTAATGTGCAAAGGGATGATTGGGATCAAAAGATAATTGTGATATTGTGGTTTTAATGCACAACATGTAAAATGTTGATAGGAAAAACTCTGTTTATATTGGTTTACCGACAAGAATTTCTCATGCCCCTAGAGTATATGGTACCTAGTTTCAATATAGATATGATTACAGAGATGATAGATGTTGGCGTTCCAGAGGAAATATTGTCACAGCTATTACAATTGGAAGAATATTGCTTTGTTGCATGTTATCATCAGCATGTCAAAACGGAGAAACCAAAATATTTGCATGACCGTCACATGTGTGTCACATTAAGTTTAAGCAATTCCATATTGGATATCTTGTCCTCTTATATGACAGTGAAATATTGAAGCGTCTTGCTAAGTTTCGAACACCTTGGCTAAGACCATATGTTGTCATCCATATCACTGAAGGAGGAGCAGTTAGATAACAAAAGTTAGATGGTACACCCTTCAAGGGGTTAGTAAATAGAAGCCATCTAAATCCTTATCAAGAGAGTTTCACTTAGGTCAACTAAAAAGAAAAGGAAGGTAAAAATCAAAAAGAAAAACAAGTCTTAAGTGTAGTATTGTGTCACATGTTTAGTAATGTGTTGCATGTTTAGTACTGTGTCACAAGTTTATTATTTTGTCGCAAGTTTTTTTTTTTTAGAAAATTATATAATGTTTTTTAAAACTATAGGTTTTTCACACAAGAGGCTTTTTGTTGCAAGAGAAGAGTTGTTGTAGCACGATGGATTTTGGTCGCAAGTGACAGTTGGATAGCAGATAATTTAGGGTAACGGGAGATTTCAGCGGCATGTATTTTTTTCATAAATATCATTAATTAATAATAACTACCATTGAAATGGAAGGTGAATTATTGGTTTGGTGGAAGTTTCATTGAAATAATTAGAAAGATGTCTCCATGTGACAGAATTCATTGCCACCACTTTCTATTTATTGTAGAATTGTGTGAGTGAGTGAATTTTTGCATGCGTAAACCTACTTCATCTTCGTGTCAAAGATTGACCATTTCATTGCATTCAAATTACTAACTTCTTGTATTGAGTCGTATGTCTGCAACACTTTGAGTCAAAGTTTTTTTCTCAAAGCATGGTAATTTCTATTTCAACTGCTAGCACTATCCCGGAATCAGGAATGGATGTTCTGTCATTTGTAATTATTAAAGAATAATCTATTGAAGTTGTCTCACAATTTCCATCACTTGGAGTAGTTATTTCACAACCGAAGAAGCATGACCCATCAAGAAGAAAACAACCTGACCATGGAGCTGGTCGCAAACAGAGAACAATAGCTCCACATAATGTTGAACCATAGGGATCTAGGTCAACAACCCTGTTTCTTGGCTATATTCCTCTAAGGTCATATGAGGCCCACCAAAAGTTACTATTGGAAACAATTCCAAATATCAGCTAGTAAATCCATCCATACCAAAAGGGCTCCATGTGACGCCATATATTCTTTGAAATTTGAAGAATATGGGGTTCATCGACCATGATCTAAGGAAATTCATGGAACTTAATATGCCACGATATATGACCACTATCTGACAGATTGGCAACATACCTCTTTAATTTGTCCCAATGGATTTGGATAGAGGATTTCATAAAGATGGGTTATTGTCATTGTTGCTTATGCCACATTTTGGTCGCAAAATAGAAGTGAATACATGCATTAAGAAAATGCTTGTATGTTTTCAAGGACTATGGCTATGGATGGACAGAAAAATATCAGGAGATGTGGACCTAATTTCCCTTCTTCTTTGGAAAGGACCAAGATACATCTCTTACCAATACGATGAAGGAGAAGTATAATGTTTCTAGAGATAAAAGAGGTTGTTTCATTGACTCTATCAATGGCACTAATGTTCAGTTCATTGCTAATTTTTTATCCAACAAGTTGTTAAGGAAGGTGAAACCAAACTAGTGTAGCGCTAGAACAATTGATGCTGTGAATTAGTGTGTTGCAGGCATCCGTATGAACTGGTCAAGCTATTTGTTGAACAAATCACTAGAATTTTCCATCAACGCACAAGAAAAGGATAATCCTTTTAATTATTGATGGATTTTAATTTTGATTTCATTTTTCACATGGGAAGAGTTGTCGGACTACCAAGGGGTAGATGTAATTGTACAATGCCGATGAGCATGATACAAGAATATCTTGTATGTGAAGGGGAATCCACAATGAAAAAGGTATAAAAAAAGGAATGGATCTAAGATATTATATTAGAAAATAAACAAGAATTACTAAGGAGACCATCCAACGGTTTCACAACGTTATCATATTTCTAGTCGGGGCTCATCATATATTACTATTGTCACAACAAGACCGACATAAGAAGTGGTTGGTTACATAGTTTCATATATATTTTGAAGATATTGAAACAATTGGTCAAGATTGGCTCGACGAATCGAGACAACCTATCGCAAAGGATCAAATATTTGTAGAAAATGAGCCACAAAAGAATGGAACATCATAAACTCAGAGTGGAAATCAACAAGGATATCCATATGGGGAATAGAGACCAAAAACTTCCCCATATGACAACAAAGTAGATTCTAGTAGAAATCCAACAGATCCAGAATTTGGCGATAAGAGAAAAAGATCTGAAATTTTTTATAACGATTCATAAGAAGAGGAAGGCAGATAGAACATTTGGAGTTGTCGGTCTTACAAATGATTATTATAATATGATATCGAATTATATGGAATAAGTATCAAATGAAAGATGCAAAAATATTGATGAGAGACAAACCGAATTAGTTAACAACATTACAGGCTTACTACTGATACTTTGGGTCGTAGTAAAGGAAGTAAGAGGAGTGGTCTACCCAGAACCACATCTAGTCATGTCACATGAAGAAATTGTCCCATGTCAAGAGTGATTGGTCAACGTTCCTTCCACTCCATCAAACAGAACGATTCAAATGATTTATAAGGTGGTCAACTTAGGTACACTTGAGCACAATTACATGATTAAGGATATTGGTGATGTGGCTTTTGATTTTTCTGTATTACCTATGTGTCTATTTCATATTATTCAATAGGATAAAGTACAATAAATGTAAACAAGAGAGCGTGAGGTATTTACCAACTTAAACATTCCAGTAATACCATTACGTCGCTAAAAAATAAAGTTAAGGTGTAATGTAAAGAAAAAACTTGGAAAGATGATAGGAAGAGATGAGATGAAGTTGTCGCATTTACTTGTAGTAATTTCTCTAATGAAGGAATTACACTTGATATGTTTTCCAAGAACAAAATATTTTTACTTGGGGAAGTAGCAGGAGACCTATGTAAACTAGTCACAGAATTGGAAGAAAATATGACTCCTAGTATACCCTCTAAAGTACTTGAATCTCAATGAAATGTTGTAAAGAAAATTGTGTCAAAAATTATGGAGGCTGGAGCACTTTGTGCCAAGGAATATGAATAGGTTTATCAATCATGGGAAGCCTTGATGGATGACATAGAACAAGAGAAGGTGATGTAGAAAATTTATACTTCTGAGGAAAAATTTAATAAACAAAAGAATGAATTGAAGAAGTTTCCAACAATGGAAAAGACGATAAATGATTCTGATCTTAAAAGATTACTACAGTAAATAACTAGACTACAAACCCAATAGCACCACCTAATATATAATTTCATAGAGCTATAGAAATAAGCATAAAAGGGTACAATAACGATCCACCTAATTCATGAAAACGTGAGACAAGCATTGGGTGAAATAGAAGTAGAAATTTCAGAACATATTAGTTATGAACTTGTGGAATAATTGCAAAAAGTACAACAAGAGGTGCAAGAAGAAGCAGGTGTAGTACTGAATATATGTCAATATTTTTAGAGAAATATCACACCGATATAAATTTTAGATTAACCTGACTCAGGAAAATCCATAGTTGAGTGTTGGGGGACGGTTGGCCCTAGGAAGAGATAAAAAACATTGTTCAAAAAGATAAATATTTCATCCACAAGGAGAAAAAAGGCCGCAAAAGGAAAAGTTGCGACAAAAGAGGAGAAAAGAAAGTCAAAATGAGAACTGAGAAATATTTTTGGGTAAAATAAAGTTATACTAATAGTCTAGTTTGGGAATAAATACTAATTGTAAACTGCCCTGATATTGCCAATTTTTAGATGTAACAAGATGTTTTGGGTAGAACAGCCTATCGACTAATAGTTGAGAATCATTTGACTATTAAATCAAGAAGTGTAAAATGTTATATAGTCTATACAAGATGTGTGTGGATGGCATAATAGAATAGCATGGGGACATAGAGAGAAAAGAGAAAGAGAGAGAGAGAGAGACCAAAACCACAGAGCTTGAGATGAGTAAAGAATTCATTAATTGTAAAGAATATATAAAGAACAGTCTATAAGCTATGTGAGTAGACCAAAGGCATTCAAATATTACTCATGCCATATGAAGAGTGCCTTTGTTATTTTTCCCTAATGGGTTTCCACATTAAACATGTGTCTATATTTCTATGATGAATGAATGTCTATAATCAATGCATATGTTTAAATGTGTTCGGTGTATAGTGATATGATAACACATAATGTTGATTAGTTTGTGATAGAATATATATGATTTACATGTTGTTTATTTGTGTCAATAGATTGATATGATACATTCTCTGATATACGTATAATTATGTTCCCTAGTTTCTGTTGAGTGGCCTAATGAATGATGATATAATAAATTTTCCTTCGATAACTATAGAAGCCTTGTTCTTGTAGTACCCATGGATATCTCAAGTGAGAGCTCATCTACGTTGTAGGTGTTGCCGATGGAGTTATACTAATTGGGTCAATATCTTGGGCTTTGTTGGTGAAAGAGGGATATGACCATGGGTTGACTGAAGATATGCCAACAGTTCTTCATGTAGTTGCATAATGAAACCATGACGTTTAGGTCAAGATTCGACATGGTGATAGCCAGATGCATTCTGGTGTTTTTCCACAAGGAAATGGTATTTGTAGCCACTATCTCATCATAGCTCGACTCTATTGATCCATGCCTATCTAAGAGAGATTTTAGACAAGTTTATCATTTCCAGTCTTGTAGAGAGTCAAGCAAGTGATGATCAACCTATAGCTACTAGGACAAATAACAATTCCAATGAGCTTTTACCTATACTTTAGGTAGTATATTCATATGCATGGATCGATAGGAATCTAGGTAATATCAATATGATTCTTACTAATGTGAGGAGGGGATTGGAATGCATCTCTCTAGTAAGAAACTCAAAACTGGATACTTCTCCATTGGGGAATGAATTCACTGTCATTTTTTACCACAGATTTTGACGACTTAAATGTTTGATTTTTTGACATATTGATGTCAGTAATTCAACAATATTCTTTATTTTAAAACATCTGTTCAATTTAACATGATTTTTTACAGTTAAATACATTCGTCGGATTTCCAACATAATGTTGTCGAACAATCGACATAAAATTTCACTCCATCTCTGTTGGAAAATTGATGAAGTACCCTTCATATTTGTTGCATATCCGACGACTAAATCCACTATGCAACATGACGAATATCCTTAATACCTGTAAGATAATTGACGAACTGAAGGTGTCGGTTGTGTAGCCTAGTTGTCGAATTTACTTATTATTTGATGTCAAGTGACACTCTAAATATGTTATAAATCAAATGACGGATCCTTCTTCCTGGTTGGATAACTAACACACTGAATGCATCGTTTGTGTAGCATATTCATCGAATTTACTAATTATCTGATGACAAGTTTCACTCCAAATGTGTTGGAAAATCGATATGCAATCCAACGAACCTCCTTTATTCCTCTCAAATAACCGATGGACCGAAGGCATCGATAGTGTAGCATAGACGTAAGATTTACTAATTGTCTAATGACAAGTGTCACTCCAAACATGTCATAAATCCAATGACCCTTTATGAATTTATAAAAAAAATATCCCTTTATAGCCCCAATAAGAGATTAGGAAGCTTGGAGCAAGTTTGGGGCTACTATCTAGTTACATAATCATTATGATTATCCAAAATATAAGGAATTCTATGGGCGACTAGATTATAGGGTTATAAATCCCATCTTACTGCTAAAGTGAGATGTTTTTATGCCCTAAAAGACTAAGACCCATATAAAACTCCATGGATTATGATACTCCATGGCTTATGATGATTATGATATATTTGGTTCATGTATGTTTTACTTTTATGCTTCCTTGAGTTTTTAGGTTAATGTGTTATGCCTTATCTCATATTTGAATTTAAAATGGATTATATAATCTCAAAGAATATGAACTAATGATGAATGTTAGCTAGTGAAATCTTTGGGATCCAACACCTTAACATACCAAAGGTTATGGTAGCATGCTCCTTTGAAATATTTTGCATCTTTGACGTCCATGCCTTGATAATATTTAGGCTCCATCCAAGCAATGAGCGCAATCATAATGAATGGCCAACTATAAGTGAATGGTTGTTGCCCCTCCTAGAATAATAACACATCATCTATCCACTAGTTCATTAAGAAAAAAGACCAGTTCATCTGCACACCCTGTGGGAACTCCTTCATGCACGCTATGACCCCTAAATTGCATTAGTTGGGTTGGTTCTTTCTGACTGCCTTGGTGGTCAGAATTCTTGTTGTAATGTGCACAACCTGCTCATTTATTCTATCAGTAACGTATGTGCTCCCATCATGTTGTAAGTTATACCTCCTCTTTATCTTCATTGCCAACTTCTTGTCATTATCCTTCCCTTGAAAATATTTTGATAGTTTGGGCCCCTCCTTGGGCAGCTCGGTGATCTTAGAAATGAGGGTGATGGTGACTGCTACCGGCTAGTCCAACCACGAAAAGCCTCCATGGAAGCACACTAATATATTATTCGTGCATGTGTTTGATTCCACCAACCACCCAAAATGTGGCATGTTAATGAGGCACAATAGCCTCGAGAGTCTTTCATCCCCTCTCCCAGTCATGTGGAATCCATGCTACTGGGTCGACGCATGCTTTTGTCACTGGTACAAATAGGTATATAGTGATCTGGGTTGACGTAAGAAGATCATGATATTCATTTTTAATTTTCATGATCAAGGGAACAATGTCCATGGTGCATATCATTCCCTATGGTATCGTCGGCATTGTGACCGAGTACCTCTGATTCTTTGTGATTTTCCTCAGCTTCCCACCAGGTCAACATGGAGGCATCCCTATTTGGGCCATAGAGTCCTCAGCCCCTGATGTTGATGGTCTCATCTAGGCACCTACCTCTTCTTGTGCTTGTGCAGACATTCTAATTTTTCGTTTATTCTGTATCAGGGATTTGGGCCACTATGCCCCTCTCTTCTTCTTCAAAACTGATGATGAACCCACCGGCATGCTGGCTACCTCTTGCTTGATTGGCATCCCAGTAATTGGTGAGTCTCTCCTGCTTGAAATCTCTACTTCTATTGGCTCACTCAACATTCCGCACAAGTTCCCACAAGTTCTAACCGTGATACCTCAACCTCACTCTGCCCTGCAACTCAAATGCACAATGCAAGACAATACTCCACAACAACTTTGCAGTCGACAACTCAATATTTCACAATGGTGAATTTTTCCCATGTCATGCCCCTTGTTAAAGCACCAATTTGATCTCTCAATCATTAGAACCAAAGCATTACGATCTCTTAATCATTTCGACCAAATCCTACATTAATCACCCAAATCTGCCACGAATCCTTCCAATGTAACGGTTGGATCCACCATTAATACACATCTTGTCCAAGAGCGTCGCATGTTAACCATTTTAACTAATGTATTTATTGTTGATTTGACTCTATTGTGACCCTTGTTTCATCATGGAATCATGATTCCCGAACTGCGATAATGACTCCTCTACTTGCGCAACCACTTATCCCTATTGTGCCATCCTTCTAACTACCATCTTATGAAGAAACAAATATTTTTTTTCATATCGCACAATGCCTCAAGAATTGGGAATCTCTGGGCCCATCTGGTAGGTATTCATCCTTTTGCCATTCACCATCTTAGCCAACATCATGCCATCCAACTGTTGAAGTTGTACTGCACCTCTTGTAGCTATGGAATTGATAACATATGGACCTAGCCAATCCATCTGTAACTTACATGGATGTCTGGCGAACTTTCTATCATAAATTAGTACCAGGTCTCCTTGCTGAAAATCTTTTTTCTTGATATGTTGATCATGCCAATATTTCAGTTGGTCCTTCTCAACACGTTATTGAAAACCTGTAACAAAGCAGTCTTCTTCTAGCTGCACCATCTGAGCTATGCATTCTTCTAACGCTCCTTCATTATCCATTCTTGTTTCTGCTATAATGCACAAACTTGGAACAATGTACTCCATTAGCATGACTACCTCTTTCCCATACACCAACTTGAATGATGTCTGTCCTTTCAATATTTTTCAAGTGTTGCGATATGCCCACAAGAATTCTTGAATATTCAAATCCCATTCATCAAGGTTTACATTACATACCTTTGTGAATGCATGCTCCAACACCTTGTTGAACGCCTCAACTGTCCCATTTTCTCGTGGATGATATGAGGTATCCTTCTTATGTTGTATCTGAAGCTCCTCTGTCAATGCGCTGATAGTGTGATTGATGAAGTGACTACCCTGATCATTCAACAATATCTTTAGACACCAAAACTGAGTGAAAACATTGTCAAATAGGAACCTCATTGTTATAGATGATTTTACAACACTTGGTTGATCACATCTTTATAACCTTCCTGAGTCCAATCCAACACCCAATGTCAGATCTGGTTTTGACCTTGGTACTATGCATGGGGGCCCTGTAGTTCCTTTCCATGCAAATAGGTTTTGTAGTAGTCATATTGCACCTTCCACTCCCATTGTGGGAGGATTCTCACACACACAAACTAGGCCTACTACTAGTATCCCCATTCATGGGAGTGACCCTAGACATGTGAACATTGGGAACACAAGTTATATCCCATCCCATGCTCCATCGTCTTCAACACATGTTCCTTCAAATGCATTTCTGAAAACACACCCTCCTCCTAACTCGCATGGTCCTTTGGGATGGAGTACTATTGTTATCCATGTTGTTCCCGCGTCTTCTCACACCATAGAGTCATGAGGTTAGGCGCCTCCTTATGTGTCAGCAGGGTATGTACCATATTATATACCACCTTATGTACCACCTCATGGGTCTAGGAATACATATTCTTACCATTCCCACAACTATGGCTTCGTAACACCCTAGTATCAAGGTATTCTAAATTACAACATTCCCATGCATCCTTCTATGGGTCAAATGAGAGGAGGCTACTATCCCACTGGCTAAGGCCATGGTGTTTATAACAATCAAGCCTACATGAACCAAACTTATCAGGGAGTGTGGAACCCAAATCCATAGCCTAGGCTCCCTTTCCTAGCGACATTAAATTTTCCTAACTTATTGAGATTAGCTAATGATCATGTATCTCATGATCCAACATGGTAAGTTGTGCCTCCCAGGATTCCTTCGGACATTACAAAATTCAAAGGTAAGGCTTATGAGGAACCTAGTGAGCACGTTACAACTTTCCACCTATGGTGCTCTTCGATTCATTGAATCATGATTCTGTTTTTTTACGACTATTTCAACACATGCTCACAGGACCTGTAGCCAACTAGTATATAGAGTTGTTTGGGGGCACGTATCATACCTTTAACGACTTATCCATGATCTTTCTCAGTCAATTTCAGCTACTTGTGTGTTATGATGATGGTACTCAACTCTTGTCTACATTTTGACAGGATAAAGCCACCCACATCTCTAATCATATTCAAGAGTGGCGTAGAAGGAAGCAATTGATTAAGGCTCACATTTCATCGGATTTTTTTTTGGATTTGTTCCTCAATTCGTTATTTTCATACATAACAATGGATGTTTCCACATCCAAAATGATGAATGAGGAACAATCTATCTTTCAAGCTCAGCAAATTGACTCGATTTATGCTCAGTCTGGGCTCTTACATGTATCATTCCAAGCACACCATGATTCAATTTGGATCCTAAGTTCAAACCTGGGCCACATGCCGATGGCATTTTTGGCTCTACAAGTTCTAAACATGTAGACTCGCTTACAAATCAAATAATTAAGTTGTCTATTAACCAGCCTACGTCAAGACAAGCTACGACTTCATCTCATCCCACTGTACTTTTCCTGCAATCGTCAAATGTTCCAAATTTTATCTCTGTAACACTTTTTGTTGTCGCAGCGGTGCAATCTGCAACTGACGCAGCCTTTTCCCATCTTGTCAAATACTCCATTCTTGTAATGATACACCATGCATAGGTTCTCTTTCCAGGTAGATTGATTGGTCCCACAAAATTCACAGCCCATTTTTCAAATGGTTGCAATGCCATTTGAGGTACTTATGGAATCTCATCCCTCCACTAAAGCTTCCCAGCCATTTCACATGCATCACAATTCTGTGCATAGTCTAATGCATCATTGTTAAGAGTTGGCCACCAAAGATCTATGTGGAGCACCTTCCTTGTCGTAGTGCAACCTCTGTAGTGTCCACCTACAACTCCCACATGTGCCTCTGCCAATACCTTTCCTTGTTCATGCGGTATGACACATCGTCATAGGATCTCATTTGGTCCTAACTTATAGACATCTCCAGCAATACTCTGGAAATATGCGGCTCACACAACCAACTGATTCTTCTAGTTTGTAGTAAGCCCTTCTAGTGTGGTTTGTGTCACCAAGAATTGAACTCTTTGCTCATAGTAGTCATCTGTTAGGATTATTAATCCTCCCATGTCCAATTTGGTCATATGTCTAAATCAGGACTCATGTCTAAATAGGGAGTCCATCTAGTCTATTTTTAGTCACTAGCACCATTGGGTCCACTTGGCCTAATTGGGTCACATGTTCTAATTACTAAAGTGCGGGGAACAATAATTGAGGCCTAATGCTACTGATTGCACCTGCATGCATTAGTTTAGGAGCCTCCTAGATCAATTCCTACAATTTAGGAGCCACTGGGAGTGCCGATACTGACCTTCATCAGTTGAGTTCAGTTAGTGACTAGTCAAGCTGAGTTAGAAGTCAGTTACATTCAGTTAGCACTAGGTTTGCATGGCTGCATGCAGGAGAGGCACATTTCTCACCTACCACAATCAGTTAGCCTCAGTTAACACTAAATTAGACACTTGAGTTGTGTTTTACAACTTCGATAATGGTTTAGACAAGGTCAGTTAACTATTGAGTCCTTTGATAATGATTTAGATAAGGTATTAGTTATCTACAATAAAGTAGAGTCTAATCAATTTGAATTCCCTCATGTGGATTCGAATTGCAAGTGACTATTTATCCATTGTATTACATTGTAATTAATCATCTAATTACTCTTTAATTAATGAAAAGAATTCACAGCTGCAAGCCATTTTTGCACTATTTCATTCTTCAATAACTAAGTAAATTGTGTGATCTATCTTGTGAGTTGTGTGTTTGTACATAGATATATGTGCTCAATTTAATATGGTATCAGAGCCTCGGTGGACAAGGAACTTCTCCTCCCCAGATCTCCTATTGGATCATTTTTTAGCAAAATTGCTCATTCCAGCTCTACACCAGAAGCAAAAGGTTTACCGCATAATACCCCAAGTTAAGGAATTGTTTATCAAGCTTTCTTGATCAACTATGGGTGTGATGAAAACCTGAAATGTGTAGGATGTTCAACCTTTCAGTGAATTTGTTTGTTTTTGCAGGTACAACTTTGAAATGAATTCATCAGTTCCACTTCTCACCCAATCCACAAACTACTTAAAATGGAAGGTGAAGATGGTTCGATTTTTTAATAGACAAGATCTCTATTGGGTGTCTGATGGACTCGATAGAGAGTCTTTTTAGAGTGAGATTGACTGGCTGAATAAATGTGACATATCTTTTGGAATAATGGTATTGGCTCTTTCTCCTAGCTTGCATTACCTCAGTAGATCTATTAAATACCCAAAGCATCTATGGACAAGATTGGACAGAACCTTTAGAATGATTGATGAGGATCATAATAGAACTTTGGAGAGCACATCTAGCACCATAAGCATTCTTGATCCAAAATTCTTGGCCTCCACTCTCTCTGATGAATTTTTTCAAGATGAAGAAGAAGCAGAACCTTCTACACATTCAATTCGAATTGAAGATAGTCCCCTTGCAGTGACTCCTTCTCCCAATGCTCCAAAATTCTATGAGATATCTGATATCTCATCTCCTCATATGTCTGATACAAAATAAGACAATTAAATCTCTAATATTGAACAAAAATAGTGCTGCACTTCCATGCAAACACTCTCCAATGATTTTCCTTTGAATTCTATGCAAAATTTGCCAGTAATTGCTTCCGAAAGTGAAGAGAAATTTGATTTTTATCCCTCTAATGTTTCTTCTGGTGTGAAAATATGTAATACCCTAGATATTTTGGAATAAATATAAGATTACCAAATTGATCCATTCACTCCCCATGATATATATCTTCCAGCAAATTCCTGCAGGATTGCATGCACCAAAATTCAGAATTTTGAAGAAGAAGAAAACTGTCCATCTACCGTCTCGATGGACCATACTCTTGGATATGAAATGAAACTTATTGGATCTGATATGATATTATTTATATATGATCTGATATTTCTTTGTTCAAAATTTCAGGTTCATAAGCTGTTAAAGTAGATTTCACCACTCCAGGTGAATCACACTTTGTATGGCCTTCCCTTGTCCCGCTGCAGACTCCTTAGACCCCATGGACCACTTTTTGTCCTTTGATGTTTCCTTGATCATCCCTAAAAACATATGAAAAATGATACACGTGAATTTTTAACCTATAAGCATGTATATATGCGGGTTTGACCACTAAAACCGCATACATCTGGATGTGTGCATAATCCAAATCCTTTTGGAGTTTTCCTTGACATGGATCCGACTCATTTGACTCCTGGACTTCCATATGCCTTGAGATCGCTCGTATTCGACCTTTCATTACCCCTTTGAAAATCTATATAAGGAACCCCTTGGTACATTGAAGGCATAAGAGAGAATTGAGAGCAAAGAAACTATAGTCCATTGTTGCCAGAACTTATGCTTGAGTTTGCATCCCTTTGTCCCTTGGTGCACTAGTGTGTTCTTCCCAAGCTTGCCTTTTTCTTGTGAGCTTGCTATTGAGAGATGGAGGATTGAGGTGGTGGATGTCCAAGTGGGGGATTCAGTTTCTCCAGTTCGCAGACATTCCGTTAGAGGTTGTATCTTGTAATCTCTGATTTATATTAATAGAAATATCTTTTCCTGTCCAATAATGTGTGTTTGAATGAATATTTTATCCATGGGATTATATCAAATGCTTGTACATTATTGATTATATATGCTAGAATAGATCTAACACCATGATATATAGAATGCTTGTATTGTTTACTTATTGTGGAGGAAGTAATCTATCAATTCAAGCTGAAGATTGGAAAGCTCAACGGGGATCTACTTCAACCGTACGGAATAAGGTACGAGGTCTAATCCTTTAGTGTTATACATTTAATTTCTATTGCATATTGGAAAGGATTGATTTCTGGAGACAAGCTGTCTGTTGTGGTACCCCAAGCCATAGGAATTCCTCTCCGTAACAAAATTGGCGACTTCGCTGGGGATCAAACCCAGAATCTCTAGTTTCGTAGACCAGAGATCAAACCCACCTTATTTTCCTTTTTATGTCCCATCGTTCACCACATTGTTTCCTTTGGGTGTTTTTTTTTCATGATCATTCCTCCCTATATCCTATAGTTTGGATTCTTTATTGACTATTTTGGGATATTTTGGACTAATATGGTTGTCATGTAGGGTCCAGTTTTTGTACACTCTCTCTGTGGTTTCGACCCGTTCATTCCTATCACAGGTATCATGTCTAAACTGGCATATAGGTTAGGATTTCACATCCGCTTGCATTTTTGCATGACCTTATGACTATTTCATTTTAACCTTAGGTACGAACCCATTCCATGGTATCACAAAACCTTCATGCTGATGTTAGCAGTGGTACTATGTGAACGGTAGAGCTTTCCTATACATGAGTGCCCTAGTTAGCTCCCTTTTGCATTTGGTACCCATTCTGTGAGTCCTCTCTTAGGTCCGGGAGTCCCTTTTATTACTACCATGACATTTCATAAGAGCCTCATACTCCTCTTGATCTTTTGCTGGCCTATTTCCCTCAGGACTCCCTCAAGTCAAGTTGTGAATGCATTATCATGAGATTTTCCTGCCTTATTGAGCTTTATGCCGGCTTCCCTGACATTGCGCTTCAGCCATATAGCCCGATCTTGTCTCATGTCTAGCCATGTAGAGCCATTTTTTATATCCTTCGCAGCTTGATTTCCTTTTTACAGGGAGGGGATTTTCCCCCGAGTGTTGATATCCTACACATGTATCCTTGCATTGAGCATAGGTATGTTCCACTGCTTGGAACTAGTTTTTTTTCCCTTATGACAATCGTCTCCTCCTAGTCTGTAACTATAAAGCTATTTTATTCTTTTTTCAAGCTTTTTAAATAACTGAAAGAGTCCAAAAAAATCAAAAAACCAAAAATCCGGACAAGGAAAGATGTTATCTTTGGCAGCTGTCGAGTCGTGTCGCCTTCGAACAAAGCATTGTATATCACATCCATTTGTTGGGTTATAGTTTGACTTTAGGAGCTGTACTCATTTATCTGAGTTTATCTCCACCAACTGGTTAAGCTTCCAGTCCCTGTGGAGCCTCTGTCGATTCCTCCTGTGTCGCAGAGATGTCCCAGTTTGTATATCGAGTCTATGTTGCCTTCATTAAATCACCATATGCTGTTATGATCATGTTCGAAGGAAGTTAAAACCTGAGTTGGCCATTCCTCAGTTATCTTGACTTTGCATGTCGGCCATTCCCGGTATAGTTCCTGGTTCGTGCACCTTATGATCGATTCCTTCCACATTATACAGCTTTGTTGAGTACCTCATGTTGGATGATGGGGGATGCCTTAATTCCCTCCTTCCATCGAATTTAATCCCATCAAATTCAGATCATTTATTCTGGGATTGGAATCTAGAGTCATTTTGAGTTCCTTGAGACTTGCAGTCATCAGTGGCAGGTTCTCTTGCCATCGACAGTTTCATGGGAATACATCAATGTCCCCTGATTGATGGATCCTCTCAAGTGTTTCACCTCAACACATTTATTCACACTTGTTAGTTTTCACTCTAGTACCTTGATTCCCATTTTCATTATCGGTGGGTGATCTCACGTCGGTTAACGGTATACATTAATGACCGGTAATCAGATGATGGACTACTATGTTCGACCTCGACACCTCTATTCACATAGTAGGACATGTACTCGTAGCGGTTTGTGTAGAATACTTTCCAGATTGGTGGCATCTCTTATATGTTACCTCCTTGATCGTGCCAGTGTTCATGAGATTTCAGCTCTCATGACTTGATTGCAGTATATGTCAGATATTTCCAGCCACTATGGAGATCTTGATCTATTATATATCTTCAGCCATTTTGGAGATCATGTTCCTTTGTATATCTTCATCATGGAGATTCTAAGCTATGTATATTGTATGTGGCAATGACCACATATGTGATATCATGTCTCATGCCTATTCATGGCCATTGTACTCTTATGTATCTGGGACTGCTATATGTATTTGCAGTTGTCTGCAGAGTTGTATTATTGTACTATGTTGATTGGGTGGCTGGTCTTCCATTTGGGATCCTTCATCACTCCACTTTTGGGATGGACTTATAATGTATTTTGGCCATCGTATGACCCCTCTGACCTCACACACTATGGGGCATCTGTTATAGTGGATTTCACCACTCCAGGTGAATCACACTTTGTATGGCCTTCCCCTGTCCCACTGCAGACTCCTTAGACCCCATGGACCACTTTTTGTCCTTTGATGTTTCCTTGATCATCCCTAAAAACATATGAAAAATGATACACGCGACTTTTTAACCTATAAGCATGTATATACATGGGTTTGACCACTAAAACCGCGTACGTCGGGATGTGTGCATAATCCAAATCCTTTTGGAGTTTTCCTTGACATGGATCCGACTCATTTGACTCATGGCCTTCCATATGCCTTGAGATCGCTCGGATTCGACCTTTCATTACCCCTTTGAAAAGCTATATAAGGAACCCCTTGGTACATTGAATGCATAAGAGAGAATTGAGAGCAAAGAAACTATAGTCCATGTTGCCAGAACTTATGCTTGAGTCTGCATCCCTTTGTCCCTTGGAGCACTAGTGTGTTCTTCCCAAGCTTTCCTTTTGCTTGTGAGCTTTCTATCAAGAGATGGAGGATTGAGGTGGTGGAGGCCCAAGTGGGGGATTTAGTTTGTCCGCTTCATAGACGTGCCGTCAGAGGTTGTGTCTTGTAATCTCTTATTTATATTAATAGAAATATCTTTCCCTGTCCAATAATGTGTGTTTGAATGAATATTTTATCAATTGGATTATATCAAATGCTTGTACATTATTGATTATATATGCTAGAATAGATCTAACCCCATGATATATAGAATGATTTTATTGTTTACTTATTATGGAGGAAGTAATCTATCAATTCAAGCTGAAGATTGGAAAGCTCAACGGGGATCTACTTCAACCGTCCGGAATAAGGTACGAGGTCTGATCCTTTAGTGTTAGACATTTAATTTCTATTGCATATTGGAAAGGATTGATTTCTGGAGACAAATTGTCTATTGTGGTACCCCAAGCCATAGTAATTTCTCTCTATAACATAATCTTTCAGTACTTCTTGTAGTTGTTCTCATTAATTTTGTGAAGAAACAAGTACCGCAAGTCTCCTTCAAAACTGATGCTGGGGATTTGATTTCATTTAACAGTTTCGTATATGATATGAACCGATTTAGATATTATTTACTTTCTGATATGATATTGTTTGGTTCAAATTTTAAAATCCAAGAGCCTTCATTAATTCTTGTAGCTACTCTCACCAATTTCGGTGTGAAAAATCAAGTATCGCAATTTCTCTTCAAAATTGCTGCTGGGGATTTGGTGTTAGTTTCCTCTTATGAGGTTGATTATATCTTATTTTGTGAATAATTATATATTTTTGAAGCTATATCAGACTATGGATATTAAACATTCACTCTCCATAATCCCAGTTCTTCTCTACCATTGATCACATGCTCATCTCCTCACAGAATTAGTAAAGAGGAAGACATTCTGCATCAACCTGAAAACTTGGGGCCATTTTTACAACTCATGGTTTTCTATTCATGGATGAAACATATCATTTTATTGAGTTTTTCTCACATGGTTAGAATCCTCAAGAACCTTTTCTCACTTATCAGTTGATTTCAATTGCTCTACATGGGTCCAGTCTTCATCCAGCAACTCTCCATAATTTTGATTTAGTTGAGCATGTCATTCTTCTTCCAAAGAGAAAGATTCCTCCAGACATAATTATGGAGAGGTTCACATGCCAATACATGGGATACCTATGCATAGAATAACTAGATTGATCCTAATTCTACCTGCTTGATGAGAGGGGGGGATTTTTTCCCATGTGGATTTTTCCCCAACTCCTTGTTTTGAGCAGTTACTTTACTTTACTTGATGTAATGGGTGACCTATGGTCTTAGTTACCAGGGCCCATATATTTTCCAAGTTAACATTCAGGGGGGGTGTTACGATTATTAATCCTCCCTTGTCCAATTTTGTCATATGTCTAAATAAAAATTCATGTCTAAATCGGGAGTCCATCCAGTCTATTTTTAGTCACTAGCACCATTCGGTCCACTTGGCCTAATTGGGGAACATGTTCCAGTTTATAAAGTGTGGGGAACACTAATTGAGGTCTACTACAACTAATTTCACTTGCATGCATCACTTTAGCATCCTCCTAGATCAATTCCTACAATTTAGGATCCACTGGGAGATCCGATACCAACCTTCATTAGTTGAGTTCAGTTAGTGACTAGTCAAGCTGAGTTAGGAGTTAGTTACATTCAGTTCTAGTCCTCTACATTTGGTTAGCACTAGGTTTGCATGGCTGCATGTAGGAGAGGCACATTTATTACCTACCACAGTTAGATATCCTCAGTTAACACTGAATTAGACACTTGAGTTGTGTTTTAGAACACTGATGAACTTCGATAATGGTTTACACAAGCTCAGTTAACTATTGAGTCCTCTGATAATGATTTAGACAAGGTATTAGTTACCTATGGTTAAGTAGAGTCTAATCAATTCAAATTTACTCATGTGGATTTGAATTGCATGTGGCTATTTAGCCATTGTATTACATTGTAATTTATCATCTAATTATTCTTTGATTAATGAAAAGCATTCATAGCTGCAAGCCATTTTTACACTGTTTCATTCTTCAATAACTGAGTAAATTGTGTGATATATCTTGTGAGCTGTGTGTTTGTCCACATATCTATGTGATCAATTTAATATCATCAACCATCTCAACTCTAAATAGTTGCACATCTAGAAACCCATCTTCAATGTTCGTTGTTTCTTCACCTATCTCAACTCGCGATAAGTGGTCTGGGCCAACATTCAAGTGACTCGACTTCACAATTATCTTGAAATGAAACTCTTGGAAGATAAGTATCTAATGACATATATTCCCCCACCCAACACATTCTTATTCACCAGGTATTTCAAAGCAGAGTGGTTCGTAAACATCTTAAAGTGACCTTCCAATAGGTAGTGTCGAAACTTCTGCAGTGCATATACCATCGCAAATCCTTCCCTCTCTGATGTAGTATAATTATTCACTGCATACGATAGCTTTCGACTAGCGAAAGTGATCGGGTGATCAATATCGCCTTCAACTGGATAGGCCAACACCACTCCCAACGTAGTTAATGATGCATCAACATGAACATGGAAGTCCTTCTTCCAATCAGGGAAAGCTAGTATCGATGTGGAAGCCATATTTTCCTTTAATGTATCCAAACTTCCATCACATTCTTGACTCCATACAAATACCGTATCCTTCTTTAGCAAACTCTCCATAGGGGATGTGATCACGGCATAGCCCTGGATGAGCTTGTGATATTATTCTATGTGTCCTAGTGTTGCTCTAAGCTGTGTCACCTTTGTAGGTGATGGAAAGCTCAAAATCAGTGAAATCTTGGTTGGGTCAACCAGCAATCCTTCCTTGCAAACAATGTGTCCCAAGAACATCCCAAAAGGTGCACACAAAATGCACTTCTTCAAATTTGGTGTGATCTAATGCTGTCGACATCATTCTAGCATGATTCGTAGGTTTTTCAGATATTCCCTGATCAAACCAAAAACCATCCAGCCATCCATGTAGACCACCAGAAACTTCTGAATAAAATCCTTGAATGCGGCGACAACAATCCGAAAAATATTGCAAGTGCATTCTTCAATCCAAATGGTACCACAGTGTACTGAAAAATTCCCATTTAGTAACAAATGTTGTCTTATGGTGATCCTCTTTTGTTATCTTAATTTGATGATAGCCAAAAAATACATCTGTGAATGAATAGATTTCCATACCTCCTACTCCTTCTAGTACCTCATCAGTGAATGGTGTCATAAATGGATCATGAAGACTTGCATCATTCAATTTTTGGAGGTTGACAAAAATATGAACCTCACCTATCTTCTTGTCTTGCACTACAATGGGGCTGATCCTATCTGATTCCTCAATCAGTTCTATTATCCCAACATTCATCATTCTATAGAGCTCAGCTTTGACCCTCTCCTTGTGTCACAAATTCAAGAGATACAACCACTACTTCACCAGCTTCGCATCTAGTTTCAATGTGATCTTCATCTCTCCAAAATATCCCAGTATACCCTTTATCTCATAAAACTTTGTAGGAAACAAATCTTGGAACTCATGCAATAGTTCAGTGATCTTCGCCATTGTTTCCTTGTCCCAGTAGTCCCCAACATTCACAAACTTCAATTTCTCCCCTGTCCCAATGTTGACCTTCTTAATTTTTAATGGTTGATTCATTTCATCTATCGATATCTCAGGTACTACAACATCTCGACTTCCTTTTGTTTATGGAATATTGATGTTTCATGTATCATCACCATCATCCATCCCTCCTATCACATTGTAGCATTCCGTCATCGAATGCATTATGTGTGTTGCATGCAGATACACTAGGTATGCAACTGGTACCACCTTCAAAACAACCTCATTGATATGCTGCAACACACTATGAATCATTGAGTCTACATCTGTGAAACTAAATGTATGACTGAAATAGGTCAATATCTCCTCCCAAGTCATAATTTCTCTATGCAATTCAGCCGATACATACAACTGTCATGCAATCTCATCCAACATGTGTAGAAATGCATGTACCCACTTATCCTTTGGTTGTGAAACCCACATGGTCTGACATGCGATCAGATGACTTCCAGGATCATTCCTCCCATCAAACTTCTTAGCTTGATATTTTTCTTCTTCTCCAAATTGAAATGTCATCAGCATCCGACATTACGACCACCCAGTGATCAACTTCTTATGGCTCATCCACCAGCATGCTAGAGTATCCTTCAATGATTCATCCAACACCAACAATATCTACAGTTATGACACTTTATCCTCAAATTCAACTAGAAACTTAGACAACTTAGGAAGTCCTTCTGAATTGGAAACTCAACAGTCTCTATTGCAACTCAGCACAATGACTGAGTAATCAGACCACACTTCTGAAGAGATACCCCGTGCATTCGATTCTGCCAGTTTTGCAAAGCATCATTAGAGTTTGAGGATGCAGAGCTAGAACTGCACCAACCTAGCTCCCTATCAATAGTTGGATGGATGTATTCCTCTAAGATGTTATAGGCATGATCCCGTCTACCTACCACTTCTTCCTTAACCAGTTCAACATATCCTCTTCCCTTAGTCATGTCCATGGAAGCTATGACTCTGATATCATGGTTTTCAAAGTTCATCGCATGTTTCTTAATATTGATAACTTCTAAGCTTTCATTGGACCATCCAATCCCCAGCAGCATGGGATATGAGCCTCTGCCATCAAAAACTTCAAAAACATCAAAATTAGCATAAGTCTTCATCACTTCAACTTCCACTGGGAGATGCAAAACTCACCCAATCGATGTTACTCTATCCTGGTTATCCAGTTGCAACTGCATCGGGGACAAAAAAAACTAAGGTCTCTGCAACTTCTCCCATGTCTAGTTGGTTAGGATGTTGACATCCGAGCCTAGATCCAGAATGAATGAATCTACCTTGTAATCCCCAATCTAAATATCTATTCTCATCTGTTTCCCCGTCTTTTTCTTATGCAAGGAATTCACCGTGGACTCCTTCCATCCCTTCTCCAGTCGATATAATAGATTCGTGATCTCATCGAGTGCATTGAGATATTTTTCCAATGCCAAAAAACTTTCAAATAATTTCTGTAAGGTACCATGCTATCATGATGGTCCTTTTACAAAAGTTGAATAAAAAATAGGTGGCACTCCATAAACATGTAACTTACCCGAGCCTCTTCTTATCGCATCACCTGATTTAAAGAATGTGTCCCTCTCGACATCGATGTCAAAATGTACCTTCTTCTTTCCAACCAGCTGAATTTTTGGAAACGAGCTATCATCCCCAGTTGTCGCACCTCCATAAGAAATTACCGCAACATCAACATTTTGCATCCTTGGTTCTACTGAGATATTTGTAGCTGTTGGTCCTTGGTTCTAGTTTGGTACTGGATTCACTGGTTGGTTAACATTTTGATTTGCATTTTGGTTCTGATTCATAATCTATTTCTGGTTCAGTTTCTGTTTCTTATTCTGATTCTACAACTACATGTTATTTTTTCATCACATTTAAGCTAGCATAATGATCTTAGGATCTTTTCACTGAGAGAATAACAAGCACAGCAATAAAACATAAGCACATCACAAGAGACAAGAGACACAAAGAGTTTTCCTCGGGGAAACCATAAAGGAGAAAACCCCGCAACTTCCTCTAAGATAGAATCAACACCAAAACAGTAAGAGATCTCCCAAAATAGTAGTAGTCTTCTGTCTTCTGTCTAGGCCCAAAATTTCCTTCTCCAAAAGTGCGCCACACTTGAGAGAGCAAGTGATGAATAGAGAGACTCTCACTCTCTATTTATATTCATCCGTTCACTTGAATTGCCTTTTCACACGTAGGCTCAACCTAATAATTACTACTCGAGCCTACACCTTAATTAGTGTATAATAACTCAAGTGCCCTGAAACTGTGGGCACTCACCTAATGACTTGATATGACTTGATTACATTATTAATCCTCCCGATCGGAACATCGGGGCATGACCACATGACTCAAATACATAATATATACATCCCGGAATAAACATCGGGTTACAATATATACGATACATAGAAGAATACATTCCGAAGTTACATATACATCAACACTCCTTCTTAACTAGGAAGGTATTCTTTCGACACAATTTTCAGCACTGGTCTTCTTCTCTGTATCAACTAGATCATCTCGTCTTCAAGTCATCTTCATCTTCAAGTCATCTTCATCTTCAAGTAATCATCGGATCTGGATCATCTCTCGATCTGGATCATCATCACTGGACTGGATCTGGATCATCACTCGATCTGGATCATTACTGCTGGATCATCATTACTAGATCTAGATCATCACTCGATCTGGATCAACACTGGTGCTATCTCATGATTCTTCTCATCATAGGAAGTTATACAGAGCCAGCCCTTTTTCATGCTGGTTGTAGGCCTGCCCTCATGTAGGTCTTCGCCCAGCACTTACATCTGACCTGCTCATCAGAAAGGCACGCCCAACACTCACATTTGATCATGTAGTAAACTACAATCCCATCAGAAAGGCCCAGCGCTCACATTCACCAGCATGATAGGAAACACCTACTATCATCTGTGAAATGGCTCAGCACTTACAACCACCAGCATGATAGGACACACCTACTATCATCTGTGGAAAGGTATAGCGCTCACATCCACCAGCATGGTAGGACACACCTACTACCATCTGTGGAAAGGCTCAGCACTTATAATCACCAACATGGTAGGACACACCTACTACCATCTGTGAAAAGGATCTGCACTTACAATCACCAGTGGTAGGACACACCTACTGCCATCTGTGAAAAGGAACTTACAGTCACCAGCATGATAGGACACACCTACTATCATCTGTGAAATGGCACAACACTTACAGTCACCAGCATGAAAGGACACACCTACTATCATCTGTGATAAGGCTCAGCACTTACATCCATCGAGGCGGGAACACATCCTGCTCACAATGATGGAAGGGCATGCACTGATATCTGATCATGAGGGGAACACATCCCAGCAATCATATCAGAATGGCCCCTAGTCCTCCTCGACTGAGCTACCTGGTAACTGACCAGGCGCCTCCATTCTCCTAGAGAATGGCAGTTTCCCTTACATCCAACCTGCTCGTCGGAATGGCCTACACTCACATCTGACATGGAAGGAACTTAATCCTTTGCCATGAACAGAATGGTTCAGCCCTTACATCTGATCAAGTGGGAACACATCCCTCTATCACATCAAAATGGCTACTCGGTTCTTACACTGAGTGTTCCTGGTAAGTGACCAGGTGCCTCCATTCCTAGAATGGAAATTGCTCTTACATCTGTCCTACTCGACAGAATGGCCAGCACTCATATCTAACATGGAAGGGAGAAACCCTACCACCATGACAGAATGGCTCAGCCCTTATATCTGACCTACTTGTCAGAATGGCTACTAGATCTCAGCACTCATATCTGACATGGAAGGAACCAATCCTCTCACCATGACAGAATGGCTCAGCCCTTACATCTGACCATGGAAGGAATCAATCCTCTCACCATGTCAGAATGGCTATGGGTCTCATCACTTTCTCTGGGAGGAAGCCTCGATCTGGAGAACACCAAGTCTCTCTCTGAAGTACTCGAATTTCAGCCTAGCCAATGGCTTCATCAATACATCAGCTATCTGTTCCTCCGTCGCAACATACAGGAGATTCACTGCTCCTCTCTGCACCATATCCCTTATATAGTGATACTTGATCTCGATATGCTTCGACTTGTCATGAAACACTGGATTCTCTGACAACTTCACGCAACTCTGGTTGTCACAATGTATACAAGTAGCATCTAACTGGAGATCAAATAGTAGCTTCCGCAGCCATACTGCCTCACAAATAGCTAAACAAGCTGCGACATACTCTGCTTCAGCTGTACTCAGTGCCACACAGGATTGCTTCCTGCTAAACCAAGAGATCACACCTGATCCCATACTGAAGCAACATCCCGAAGTACTCTTTTTTTCGATGGCACTGCCTGCCCAATCTGAATGAACATAACCCTCCAGGTTAATCTTCTGATTTGCATCGTACTTGAGCCCATAATCAATTGTACCCTTCAGGTACCTCAGAATATGCTTTACAGCTGTCAAGTGAACACTCCTCGGATCTGTCAAGTACTGGCTCAAGGTGTTCATAGCAAAGCAAATGTCTGGTCTCGTGTTCGTCAGGTACATCAATGACCCAATCATCTGACGATACATCGTAGCATCAACTGACTCTGACGAAGCATCACTCAATAGATTCAGGTTCGATGCCATAGGTGTGGCCATCGCCTTGCATTCCATCATCCCGAACCTCTTCAGGATATCTACTACATACTTCCCTTGTCCAAGGAAGATCCCATCTGTACTCTGCCACACCTCCATAGCTAGAACAGTAGTGCATCGACACATAACAGGAGCATCACTGGTCTTCCACCTTCAACCTTGGATCAAAGGTTGGAATCCGCTTCACTCTCAGTAAAGCCTATAATCATCAGTAATCTTCCCATCCTGTCATACCATGTCGAACCTCAGGATCTTCTGCAATCACTCCCTCTGAAGCGGAGCATCATACTCCCTCTGTTTTCCGTACTCTATGCACTGAAACATTATGTACTGGAGTGACAAGTAATATCCATCTAGGATCACTGGATACTAAGATCCTCTATCTTGAACTTCTTCAAAAGTTCATCTTGCACCCATCTGTGAGCTTGTCATCCTCTATCAACCTTGTAGCAAAGGTTAAGATATTCATCAAGCTCATCATGTATGTGTTATCCCATGGGTGTCTTCTAAACTCGTACAAGGCCTTCTTTCATTTGCACACATGATTATGCATGTCATGTGACTTCACTTCTATTAGCTGTAAATGTTTCTTTGTAGACTATGCCTTCTCTTCATGAGAAGCCTCATGCTACGAATCTTGCTTTGTATCCCACGATGTTTCCATCTACTGCATGATGGAACTATGAACTTCTCTTCATGTCTCGATATTGCACCCAGACATCATTCTTCTTGAACTGATCTTCCCTTTCTTCTTGGTGGCTGGAAGGTCCTGCATCAATGATGTCACTGCACTCATCATGTTATTCTTTGTCTTTGAACTGTCGTCACTTGTTCTTCGGAACAAGTCTTCATTCTTCTTTTCTTGTAGGCGATTATGTATGCAATCTTTCCTACAAGTCAAATGCAATTGTATGGTTAGAAACATTTCATAAGGAGTATGTATACTGGAAAACACTTATGCATAAATATATGATCATGCAACTACTTTAGCCAATACAACATTCATCCATATCTCATTGAAACTTCCCAGATGCCCTCCATCTCTACCAGGACAACATTGAGATTGTGCACTAATCCAATATGTCAGCAAAGAGGTTTCATTCTAGATAAGTAGCAATGGAGAATTTGTATAGCCCCATGAGCTACTTACCCATCACATGCATATTAGTAGTATTATGTCATTAATGCAAACATCCTATCATGCATAATACAATAACTAAATATAAACAAATGCATAACAAAATAATATAATGAAATGACAATTGAATACTTATCTTTATTTGTTTCGAGGGTAGACTCCTTCTTGAGCCTTCAGCTTCATCGTCTTCTTCATTCATAATAGCATCGTTTCTTATCCAAAAGCTAAGGTGGATAAGAATTTCTTCAAGAGTTGAGTTCTTCATATTCCTCATTGATTGAGGGATCTTCTTTCGATGGCGATATCTTGATCTTCAATTGCTCCCCTCTTCTCTTCTCTTCTTATGATTCAAGCTTCTTCTTCTTCCCAAACTTTGCTGAAAGTAATCACTTCCTTCTGGAACACATTCCTTGAATGAATTCCATGATCCTGGGAGGCCATTCAAGGTGGCCATCATCACTTCTACATTCTTCACCTTTTTTTCTTTTACCGCTTCAAGTTGTTCTTGATTTGAGAGACTCTTATGACTGCATGGTCTCTGCATTCTAGATCTTCACATTCCTCAACTGGATTCTTTAGGTCATATTCTGATTTTTGTTCTTCCCTTCAAATAGCTTGAAATTCTGTTCCTCCATTCTGCAACCCCATTATGTTGTGGATTATAAGGAGTTGACAACTCCCTCTTAATCCCTGCTTCTTTGCATAGCTCTTTGAATTCATTCGAAGTGAATTCTCCACCATTATCTGATCGAATGGTCTTGATCTTCTTTTTAGTATGGTTCTTGATCAAGGCTTTGAATTCCTTGAACTTTCTAAACACTTCATCTTTGTTTTTCATAAAGTAAATCCATGTCTTTCTAGAAAAATCATCAATAAAAGAAACATAGTATGCATACCCGCTTAGTGAGTTTGATGACATTGGACCGCATACATCAGAGTGGATGATTTCTAGAATTCTTTTGGCTTTGCTTTTGCTGGTAGGAAATGTCTTCTTTGTATTCTTCCCTTTCGCACATCCTTTGCAAAATCCATCATGCTTTGTTTGGAATGCAATAGGTAGTTCTCTGTAGTGCACATGTGCAAGCCTTCTATGCCAAAGCTCATTTGGCTCTACCGTATCATGGATCAAGGCTTGTTCTGGATGACCCTTCAATTTGTACAAGTCTCCTTCTTGTACTACCGCATCATCAATTTTCTTTCCTTTTGGCCACATGATGACTTGACCATCGATGAATGCAACCCACATTCCTTTTGCATCCAAGGCTAAAATGGATAGAAGATTCTTCTCAAGTCCTAGAAAAAACAATAATTCTTTCATTGTTAGAGACTTACCAGAGTCTAGCTTGTATGAATATTCCCCACTACCTTTTATTGGATATTGGTAGTCATCTCCTAGTTTCACCTTGTGAGGTGATTCATGTCTAACAGTCTTACAAAGGATTCCTTGAATCCCGTCATATGTTTGGAAGCCCCACTGTCTATAAGCCAATCATCATTTCCATGAGTAATGTTACATGTGAGAGCTAATATCAGAACATATTCATCCTCTCTTGAATAATATTCACTTTCATATATGGATCTCTTTCTGGATGGTTCATCATCCTCTGCAGCATCAGCATGATGTCTTCTTTGGCCTCGTCTCCCTCTGAAACTGGAACCTCTATACTCATGTAGGTGTCCAATCCAATTTCTTCAGAGAGATCAAATACTTCTATGCTTGGAAGTTGTCAACTTCACCAAGCTTATCATCAAGCTATTGTGATAGATCATATTGAAATGAGAACCTCAAATGGAAATACAAAAGATTAGATCTTACCGATTTGAGGTGTTCGTCCTTGTCCCGGAGTTCGTTGATCTAGGGTTTGTCGCAGAAACCCTAATTTTCAAAACTTGGAAAATTTCAGATCTGATTGGACAAACAGATAGATCTCTTCAAATGGAGCTGTCCAATGTACTCCTTTTCTAAAAACAGTGGAGGGAAGCTCTCGAAACAGGAAGCCCTAATTTACTGATTTCTTCTGCAGAAATGCATGTTACTGTTTCTGTGATATCTCTGAAATTATTGATCCTCTATGTTTGAAATTTCGCACTGAGGTAACCTCGCAAGTCCCTGATCCAACACAGTAGGTTTCACCAGAATTTGTTTCACCATTTTGGATTTATGATCCTTTTCCCAAGGTGACCTGTTACAGGACTGTTCAGAACAGTGAAGCTGTATGGCATGCCACGTGTCACCGGTTCATCTTATGAGTCTTATATTTGGACCACCAAAATTAAAGTCCGTGTCCTTTCTATAACATCTTCAGGAATTCCATTTGGACCTCTGTAGCTCAATATATTGCAGATCTCCCTAGATGTCCTGTTCAGGGATGAATTCTGGAAGAGGCTAGAACCCTAACGTGGAGAGATCATATCTCCTGGAGTACAGTAAATCTGAGTCTAAGTTTTGGACACAGGCTTCATCATGATTTTATATTCAGCCCCTGCAATTTTCCAATTCTGATACTTTGCCAATCTCGGAATATAGAGGCTGTAACAAAACTTAGCATTTTTAGTATTTAGGGTTTCTCCTAGCTCAGGGTCAAACTAGGGTTTGACTTTCCTGGAGTTTTACCCAACCAAATTTCTTGATCTAGGTCTCTAAACTTTGGTTTTGATGAGGAGAATAACCCTATTCTGGTCTCACTCAAAAATTCCTCTTCTGTAGAAATCCCTAATTTCCGCATCGAACACTAAAAATGCTCGGAATCAAATTCCGCTTCAACAGAAAGATGCGCCCTTAAATGGGGAGTCATCTTAGCATACTTTTGCTGAAAATATATGGAGGAAGATCCACAAAATAGGAATCCCTAGTTCCTGTAGCTGCACAATGTCTTCTTCTCAGGTTAGCTCTGATACCATGTTAGTTTTTCATCACATTTAAGCTAGCATAATGATCTTAGGATCTTTTCACTGAGAGAATAACAAGCACAGCAATAAAACATAAGCACATCACAAGAGACAAGAGACATAAAGAGTTTTCCTTGGGGAAACCATAAAGGATAAAACCCCGCAACTTCCTCTAAGATAGAATCAACACCAAAACAGCAAGAGATCTCCCAAAACAGCAGTAGTCTTCTGTCTTCTGTCTAGGCCCAAAATTTCCTTCTCCAAAAGTGCGCCACACTTGAGAGAGCAAGTGATGTATTTCACAAGTGATGAATAGAGAGACTCTCACTCTCTATTTATATTCATCCGTTCACTTGAATTTCCTTTTCAAACGTAGGCTCAACCTAATAATTACTACTCGAGCCTAAGCCTTAATTAGTGTATAATAACTCAAGTGCCCCGAAACTGTGGGGACTTACCTAATGACTTGATATGACTTGATTACATTATTAATCCTCCCGATCGGAACATCGGGGCATGACCACATGACTCAAATACATAATAGATACATCTCGAAATAAACATCGGGTTACAATGTATAAGATACATAAAAGAATACATTCCGAAGTTACATATACATCAACACTACAGAATGTTCCTTTCTTTCCACTTCGCGACCAAATGTGGATAGTTCTCAATAGTGTGGTCAGCATTAATACAGTAAGTACACTGCGCTTGAAAGTTCAGGAAATATCTCTGATAATGTCCCAGTACTCCACAATTATAACATTGCACGGGTATGAGGCCTCATCCTCCACCTCGACCAAATCCTCTGAGGAATTCTCCTTGTTGTTGATACTGTGGTTGATTAACTTTTTGTTGCTTTGGGGGATTCAAATGTAGTTGCACATATTACGGTTGAGTTTTCTACTCCTTTTGTAGAGAAAAATGCATCTAGTTGTATTGTGGATGTGTTGGAGCAAACTATGTTTGTGGCACAAATTGTGGTTGTGGTTGTGGTACAAACTGCGGCTGTGATTGCGTCTATGGTACAAATTGCGGTTGCAGTGATAGTTGTACCAACTGCGGTTGATGATGCGGATGTATTGATCGGTGCTCTTCTCCCTTCACATAGTACATCACATCCATTGTCCTCTCGTTTAGCAAATCTTATGCTCGACAATCCTTATCCTCATTCACAACAGACTGACAGAACATGAAATACAAATTTGTCGGCTTTGTGACCATCTTCTGCATATGCCCGCAGTATTCATGTCAATGTCCATAGACTTTGTAGATGTAGAACCATAGTATGCCACCATGACTCAACGTGTTTGGACCTCTCATCTATAAGTATTTTCGAAAATCCGGGCACTGATCCTTATGATGCCCCTGTGCACGACATTGAGTACACCGAAATTCCTCACGATGTTCTTTTCCATTATTCATATCTTGCAACTTGAGTGTCAAATTTTCTAGTTTTTTTTTAATTTGGTTCATACCGACTGCATTCTCGCCAACAGGTGAAGCTCCCAAATTCATCTTGATATCTAGAGGCTCATTCTGTGTCGCAATATTCTGTTGCATCAAAGGCATTCTGATATGCGGTACCAATTCCATGATGAACCAGTATTTATGTTGAACATCACTCATGTCAAAGCTAAATATGTCCATTAGCGTCTTGAATCACTGATAAAAATCCCAAAAAAAATCATTCGAATATTGCTTAATTTCCTTCAACTCTGTAATGTATTGCGCTTTGTATTTTGGTTTTCTAAACTATTTAATCAATACTTTTCTAATTTCATCCAGGGTCTTCGTTGGAGTTCCCGTAGGAACTTGTACAAACTTCATGAACCAGTCCAGTGCACGACCTCGAAGGGTTGTCACCAATTGGCCTTTATTAACATCATCATACTGAGCTTGCTTCATGGTCCAAACTGCCTTGCATAAAAATTAGTATATCTTGGGATCCTTAGTAACATTCCCATGAAATATAGGTAAATTCACATTGTCTCCCTCCATCCCGGGCCTTCTTCCTAGCGTTGTTGATCTTCTACTATTAGAGTGTTGTTGAAACACCGGACAAGTCGGTGTCGAGCTAGTATTTCTTCCTGAGTGTGGCATAGTGCACAGAGGTGTGGGTATGTTGTCGCTATCGGTCGATCTTTCCTCGGGCTCGGGTGTAGCCTGGTTGTCTCCATTGATGTAGGGTCGTTGCATCCTGTGTTGTCTTCTCTCACGGTCTCACGCTTTGGTTGGAGTAGGACTCTCCCTTTTCCTATACTTATTCTCTTGCCAAAACCTTACTCCACCTCGTGTAAGACCCCTTCCTTCCTCGACTTCCCTCATAGTCCCGTCATGACTTCCATCGATCTACCCCATATCATTCCATCCAAACCTCATCTCCACGATACGCACAACCTCTACAAACCAGGGCTCTACTCCTTGGAGTTCATCTTCAATATGCCTTATTTTGTAGATGAGCATCTTAATAGATAATAGCAATGAAAAAAAAACTACCTCTTGGTCCACTAAAGAAATCCCTTTATGCATCGCTATAAGATTTGAGTTATCAACCGTGAACTCAATAATGTATCCCTCCAATATGCTATCAATCAAAACTTCAACAACCCTCGATGCTCTGCTTTATACCTCCTGCAGTTGTTGGATCAGTTCTTGGGTCTAGCCAGTTGGTTCTCCTCCTTGGAAAATTTTCTTTCGATAAGTCAATCGTGCCAACCAGTTGTACAAGATGATCAATAAATCAGAAAAGAAGGACTTATGTATATTAGAATACAACTTCCTTTCCATCAACTTCTGCATCGTTACCCAAGGGTTATGATTCTCTTTCGCAACAAATTCTCGTGCCTTCTGATCGAAACAATCTTGACTTTTCGGTTTCATTGGGTTCCACAACATGTCTTCCCTCTCCTTTGCACTAAGGTCTCGACAACAAACCATTTGTTAACACAGATATGTCGACAGGGGTTCAATCACTGTCGACACTCAAAACATCATGATCTCCCTGAGCGCGGGCCCAGACAGGTTTTACCCTGTCCAGCAACACCTACAGAGAAGATGAAGTCTCACCTGAGATGTTTGAGGGAGAAACGTTGGAACCAAGTTTATGCAGTAAGAAGGAGGACCCCGCATCTACTATCACCCTAAGTCATCATTACTTAGCAAATCCAAACATTTGGTTTATCCATTAACAGATCAACATTATCATTCAATGGATCACATCAACATAGTTAAATCACAACATAGATCTTGATCCCTAAGCAGATATACCAAGAATGCATCATTCATAAAAGGAAATCATCGCGTCATACAAAGATAAATATCATAATGTAGTATTCATTCATATTCATATCGTAGAAAACAGAAAAAAAAAGGAAAAAGTAAGAAGACACAATGTATTCCTCAATTCTTCATCATGTCATATTATCTCTACAACAAAAAACACGTTCCAAAAAATAGTTCTTCAGTTCATATCTTACATCAAAACCCAAATGGTTGATAGATTCAAGACTAAAAGACATACATAAGCTTGATTTCCCACAATAACCAACTGAAGAAAATATTAGTAAGATACCAAACCCAACAGTGCTAAGAAGATGAAGAAGGCTTAACACTTGCAATCCTAAATCTATTTATAGGCTTAGGCCTTTACATTCATGGTCCACTTAATTCAAATTCCTAACTACTTGTACCAACATCTACAAAATGGTGACCATAACCCACATAATGCGGTCCAAATATACAAAATATGACCAAAATACATAAAATGTGGCCAAAATATACAAAATGTAGTCAATCCGCCTTGTGTGCCAACTTCCACCTTTGCGTGGTATCTTTGACCTTGCGCGGTATCTTTGAACTTGCGCAGGATGCTCGCTGTTGCACACTTAAATATCCTCAAAAGTTCCTACCAACATTTCATCCCATGATTCATTCTTAACAAATTGAACATCGCGAATGATGATTACTTTTCTCATGACAGGATCATACAAATTGTGTTCTCTTGTATCTTCAGAGTAACCAACAAAAATAATTTTTTGTCTGTTCTTGTCTAGTTTCTTTCTCAGTTCATCTGGAACATGAAAATATGTGAAACAACCGAAAATTTTTAAATGAGAAAAATTGTAATTCATATTGGTCAATGATTCTTGAGGGACTTTGTTATTAATGATGTTTGTTAGACACCAATTCATAATATATACAACACGTGTGACTACTTCAACCCAATATTCATTTGACAAGTGTGTGGCTTCCATCATGTTGCGCGCCCATCTCCATAATCGTTTTGTTGTTTCTCTCTGTGATACCATTATGTTGAGGTGTATACCACACAGTGAATTGCTTGTGTATGACATGGGTCTAGAAAAAATTTAGGAATTCATTCAAGACATATTCACCACATCTATCCTTTCATAATATTTTGATGTTTTATCCACTCTCGTTCTTCATGAGTTCCTTGAATTGCTCAAAAGACCCAAATGCATCATATTTATGTTTTAGAAAACATACCCTTGTTTTTCTTGTGTAGTCATCAATAAAAGTAAGAAAATGATTGTAGCCTCCCATAGATGATATATGCATTGGGCCACAAATATTAGAGTGCACAATCTTAAGTCGTGCGTGTGCTTTGTATGAATTTTCAACTAGAAAAGTCTCTCTATATTGCTTTCTGAAAATTTTTCCTTCACAAACTCTCTCTTATTTTTTGATCAATGGAAATACTTTCACCATATTATTTGTGTACATTTACTTCATCCCACCAAAATTCAAATGCCCCAATATGAAATTCCATAGCCAAGAGTCATCCTAAACCTCTGATTGAAATGCTGCTTTAATTTCAGTGTTGTCCTTTTCTCTTGTCATAGTACTTATCTATTTCTTTTCTTTCTTCCTTGAAAGTAGCTCCCGTATTTTAATTTCCTTTCATGTTTAGGATTATTCTCAAACGAAACAAGTGATTTCTGGTCTTTTGTACTTTTGTTATCAGCTGGTTCATCAAACACAAGTCTTTAATCACATAGTGATTGTCTTCCATGTAGACTCTATAATATTTTTTTTATCAGATATCAAATGGTTAACAAATTGTGTTTTATACCTTCGAAATAATAGACATCGGGAACAATCTTTAGGTCCCCCTGTTTGGTTAGAATATCAACATTAACTTTTCCCAAAACAGTGACTTGGAAACTATTTCAAAGAGTGACATCAATTTGAACTTATTTATCTAAACTCAAAAACAAATTTAATTTATCAGTCATATGATTTATACAACTTGAATCTAAATACCATATGACACATGGAATTTATTTGAGAAGATTTTATTCAATTGGGGATGCACATGCCAACAACATTGTGCTCGATGAAGTGCTAGTGTTGCTCGACTAGTTTTTTCATTTCCTTCCTTGGTCATACTGCTTCGTCTTTCATTCATATGCATAATGACCAAATTTATTGGATTAATGACATTGTTTTTTTACTTATCAAACCTGTGACCACTTCGATGACTAGTATTATGATTTTGTCCTCAACCAACGACATTAGTGTGATTACTCATGCATCCCCCTTTCGAAAAAATTATTCCTCTTCCTCTAGAATTATATCTCCCCCTACCTCTTCCACAACTTATGGATGAATGTGCTACAAATGCACCTTCTAATGATGAATTTGATATACTTATTCTATGTTCATGATTATTGAGTGTATTGTAACTCATCAATGGTAAACTGTGACAGGTATTTGATTTCTTCCAAGGTCACAACCAAGGATTCAAATCTCAGGGGAAGACTTCTAATAATTTGTTGAACAATCCTTGTGTATTCTATATTTTTCTCAATGATATTTCAGTTAATTTATGAGACCAATGATGTTAGTGTACAACAATTCATTTGACTATGTATCTTTCCTTGACAAAGATTCAAACTTTGTTCTAACAATATGCAATCTAGAAGTATTTACCTCATCCAAGCCTTGATAGGAGGTTTCCAATTTGTCCCATGCCTATGTAGATGTATTTGTTGATTCTAATCTTGGGAGTATGCTTCCATGCATTTCTTGGTGTATGTAGAACATAACCTTTCCATATTCCTTTCTTTGTTTCCTGAGGACATACTTCTTAGTTTGCATGAGATTATTATATGTCACCTAAACTAATGGTTTTGTATATCCATTTGTACATCTTGACTTTTGAACAAATCCTTCATTGTTAGAGACCAATACTCATATTTATTTCCCGAGAAAAATGGAGTTTGTAAAATTGACATGTGTGTACCAGAAGTGGAAGCCATTTCTATAAAATAAGGTTTCTTTCCTAAGCCTACTTTGATGACATATCTTGGATGTACTGCGGCGATAGTGAACTTGAGTTACTGCAAAGACAAAAAAAATCATATTTTTTTTCTTTTACTTTTGGACTTGCGAAACATTAACTTTAGGAAATCCCACTTTTTACTTGACGGGTTAACTTTGATGGAAATACTTGCAACATTAATTTACTGCGATAGGGTTTTATAATGACATATATTTAGTGTGACAAGGATTTACTATGACGTGGATTTACTGTGACATAATACTGTGCAACAAACTACAGTGAGACATGAATTAAATTTTTAGCTTTCGCTCTCTATTCAACACACTTTTTCTGAAATTTTAACCTGACATGCATTTACCTCGATAGGAACCCGCTTGACATAGACAAGATTTTACCACAACGGGATTTACCTTCAATGCACTTTTTGGAGGCGACCAACTCCCACTTCGACCTGACCACTTTTAGTGGGACTCTATAAAATTGATTTCTTAGTCTAATGGCTTAGAATATGAAAAACATTTTTCACCAACCCGTAACTTGGGAAAAACCTCAACAAAATTATATTGAGACAATCTCACTATATCATATAACCAAAATATTAAGTAACACTTGTGTCGAGCACTCTGCAGTTAAAACTCAAACTTTTAGACGATAAAATATTTTTGGATTTTTTATGTCTTTCAAAAACCGTAAATGTAAACAACATTCATACAAGTAATTCTGGAGAAGATGTGTTGAATAAATAAGACATGCAATGAACCATAAACTATGGGATTTCAGGAGAATATGTGTTTGTAGAACCTTTTAATATTTCCATATTTCCATATAAGAAATCCCACTTTTTACTTAACGAGTTAACTTTTAATTTTTCAAGTTTTTAATTGTGGGTGTAATTATTTGTTATGTCCTCTATGTCCCGACAATATATAATGGTTTTTTTATAAATTTTAATTATGAATTTTGAGTGATGCCCATAGAATGAATCCTGACAACACACTTGTCTCATTCTCATACATAGATGAAAAAAGTATAAATGGTAGTCCACCCCAAAATTCTAAAATATATAGTTTCCCAACAATTATTTTAACATGTTTAAATTCAATATAGCATCATGTATTTTAAAGCAATCTATTATAAAAAAAAATATGAATGACAGAGTGGCTTCCTAATATAAATAAAACAAATATTTCTATTCAAATGTTAATATAAATTTATATTTATAACTTTTTTAATTTTCAAAATAACTTACATTTTAAAAATTAAATTTATCTTTTTTTTAAACATCATAATCATAAATCTTTTATACTTAAAATTCACCTAAAATAAATTCCAATATTTCCATTGTATCTAGCCTCTACTTTAAAACGAACATTATAATTTTTAATACAAAATTATTAAAAAAATTAAAAAATAATATAAAAAAATTAAATTATTAAAAAATATACTTTTTCAAAATTGTTCGTGAAGAGAGAACTTCTTACTACAAGGTTTTAAAGTACATATTAAATAGATTTACTAATCTTTAAATCATTTCCACCATAGTCATAATCTTAACAGGTTATTCGTAATAACAATAATCATTTCCATTTCAAATTGAAATATAAGATGTTACTCAACAAATACCTTATTTATTGAAACCTTGAAGAAATGTACACACATCATAATCAAAATAAAAGTTTAATGTGATTTACATCTACCACAATTGAAAGAAATATTTGATGTAAACTTGCTTTTTGAAACCTTTAAGAAATTTGAAAGCATGGCAATCAAAAGAAAAGTTCAATGTGATTGACACGCGTCATTAGGTTCACTTATGCTCCTAAGAAGATCAGCATGAAAACGGCATCCCCGTGTAACTAGTGTTTAATATATCAAGGTTTCTATATTTTAGAAGAAGTATTTACTATTTAATTATAATTATTTATGTATATAACAAATTTGTTTGGTTTATATTTATTTTCAATTTTCTTAAAATTAATCATATATATTTTTAAATTAATTAATAATTTATTTCAATATTTTATCAATATTAGTTTTTTAATATTTTAATCATATTACAACATATTTTTTTCCTTTTAATTCAATTTATGCCCAAATGAATTATTCTAGGTTTGTACAACCTTTTAATATTTCCATATAAGAAACTTTAATTGAGTGGCAATAACACAACTTTCCCAACATGTAATTTTCCATCACATGAAAATAGAAACAAGTTCATAAAAAATGTTCATTCCCTTAAACATCATGTTCAGAATGGTTATAGTTGATGGTTGTTATTTATGAGATGTGACTAACGTATATTTTCTGCAAACAAATTTAAGACTTCTGCCAGCATTCGATTGATTAAGAATTCATAGCTTTACCATAGCATCTCTGAGAAGACCACAAAACTCTTTTCACAAAGCTATTCAAAGTGAACCGAATGAACATCCACAAAGAGAATGTAAAAAACACGTTGATATCTATTTTTTTGTGAATGTAAAAAACAATTTGATATCTATTTATTAGAGATTACATTAAAAAAAAACATGGACAAATCCATGTGAAGTCAGAAAGAGACACCAAGATCGAACGCGAACGCGACTTGAGAGAGACTTCAGAAAATGCAGTTTCTTAATACAAACTCAAAAGCTTGTTCGTCTTCGGAGGGAGAAGATCATCACAAACACAAACTTACACTAACCAGAGTTTATGATCCCAGCTGATCACACTAAATGCAGAGGGAGAGCATACGCTACAGGTTTTACAGACTCATTACAAGTGAGATCACTGCTTTTGATCCTAGTTGATCACTCGAGGCGCAAAGGGAGAGCATACACAGTGCTCAACACACAGAGAAAATTTAGAAGGCTTCCTAGACTCAAAAACACGCGGTGTCCAAATGAGAGGAGGAACACCTTATTTATACAATTTTAGCCGGTAAAGCGGTGACCCGAAACTTACACCTAATGGTAAAAAGACTTGATTTGAATCTCATGGTAGTGGATCAAATCGCACCTTTTGCTGGGTAAGTCACCCAAACCATGTGAAAGAATCTACGGACTGACAACAGACTGATATTACTGAATATAGACTGTACTTTTTCCATAGTGGAGTTACTATTAGCGGCCCACAACACTTTCCATTATTCATTGTCATGGTTACAAATACATGGGTTTTCCCCACATGTACAACTAGTGAATCTATCAGAGTTAGAGTCACTATCTAAAGCAAATTTGCAATCCGAAAATAAGCAATTTGAGAAACATTGCCCCACATTGGATCTGATCATGACTTCAATAGGAATGCCATAGAATTATCCTTGAAAATGGATTCAACTTTAAGGTTTAAAGGAATTCTTCTTGTATGAATTTTATGATCTAAGAGGCGGCCATTTTTGTCCATTCTTCTGAATTTTTGTTGAGTGAAAATAGGGGGTTCAAGAGGAGAGTAAGCTCCTCCAATATGTCGCAATTTAAATTTAAACCACATATGATTGTGGTGTGCTACGATCATGTATGCTTGAAGGTGTAGGATGAAATCTGCACATCGTTCAACCCAATCTTTTCTTTGACAAAATTTATCAAGGAAAAGTTACGTCCATCCGGACCATTGTTGTTGCACCAGTGTAGAAGGATCTCCACAAATTATTATTTATCCCCGTTCTCTACAGAACTAGAATATGAGGTTATAACTATTCCATGTTAAAAAGCTTGGACCGATATCTACATAATACAATTCTCGTCTGTCTGTATAAGTTGTGTCAACCAAAATGTGATTAAGCTGTTGAAGCTCGTACATGGCATTTTCTAAGTCTTTAAAGGATTGTTTTTCCCATCTCTCGAATATTTGTATTTTCAGAGGAGAGGCATTTACTTGTTGGATCAAAGAGAGTTCCAGATACTTATCTTCTTCCATTTTGCTGGTGCAATTCAAAAAATCTTCTCTTTCTTCTTTTGACAAGGGATCATTGAAGATCTGAAGCTTAGATCTTTTGTTTCATGAGCTAGATGCTCAATAGCCAAACATGTTGAGGCTAGGTTTCTCCTGTAATTCTTCTTCGATTAGCATATCAGGAACACAATTTAAGTATCTTGGTTTATATACAATTTCAAAATCAAAGTTTTGCAACCCAAAAAACCATTTTAGAATCCTAGAACTATTTTATGCCATAAGAATTTCATTCTTGAATATACACAACATTATTTTCAGATCTATTCTAACAATGAACTCGCCAGGTTTTAGATAAAGCCTGAAATGGTTTACAGACTTTTTGATTGCGAGGATTTCCTTGTGACTTGACGGATAATTGATTTCTGCATTTTTTAATGCTCCTGAAGCATAGCCGCAGATTTCTTCTTGATCTCCATGTTTTTCTATGAGAATACCTCCCCAAGCTTTATTGGAGGCGTCTGTTTCAATCACCATTTGGCCCAAACCTTGTGGTAGTGAGAGTGGAGGAAGTGGTTTTACTTTTTCTTTGATTTGATTTACTACATCCATGATATCTTTATTCCATCTTGCGATATTTTTCTTCAGACGTTGCTACAGTAGATGAATGTCATCTACCTATCCTTTGTAGAATGGCCTAATATAATTTAGGCTTCCCAAAAATATCTGTAGTTGAACTTTTTTGAAGATCTGATCAGGAATGTGAGCAAAAACCTTCAGGAGATTTTCTTGAAGGATCACATGTTCTTTACTTATTATATAACCTAAAAATTCAATGTCCTTTTTTCCAATTTCCATTTTGGATTTTGACAAAACCAATCCATGTTTGAAAACCAAAGAATAAAATTTTTGAATATGTTTCAAATTTTCCTGCAAATTGTTGGAACAAATAAGAATATCATCTATGTACTCTAATTCTCATTTCTTTTCTATGAAGATATCTTCTATTCTTTTCTAGAATTATGATGATGCATTATTAATGACACATGGAAGGACCTTCCATTGATACTTCCCATGAGAAACAACAAAGGCAGTTTTGTACCTGTCTTTTGCTTCAATTCCAATCTGGTAAAAACCAGGCGTCAGGTTAAACTTGCTAAAAATTGTGCATCCTTTTATTCTTTGCAGCAAACTAGATTTATCAAGAACAAGGTAACAGACTGGTTCAAGGATTTTTTTCAAGGGTTTAAAATTCACAACTAGTCTGAGTTTTCCTCTTTTTATCTCAGAGTGTTTATTGACAACAAATGCTCAACATGCCCAAGGGATATTAGAGGGTTCTATAAGGTATTTTTCTAAAAGTTATTTGATTTCATTTGCACATAATTCTCTTTCTGAGGGAGACATAAGGGCAACAGAGGCTTTTCTGAGCTTTTGGTTTTTGTAAGGGGTTAAAAAGTAAGGAGACAAAGTATTTTTCCCTGGTCCAAAATGCATTAGGTGACTCTGAGGTGCAATCCTTTTCTATTTTAGAGGAAATTTTGGAGAGGGCGGACACTTTATGCATTTCTGCATAAGCGATGCATCTTTCCATTTTGAACAATTCTGCAAGACTGAGAGTGGGGTTAGATTGGGGAACATGATTCTTACATTTGAAAGAAGAAGAATAGTATAGAGGGGTGGAAATTCTTTTGTCATTTATTGTATAAGAAAAAATCATATTGGGCTCATCAACTATAATGGGGCTGAATTTATGCAAGAAGGGTGATCCTATGCTCTAATCTTCTTTTAGGTTGTCTAGCCTATTGAGATGCAGAACTTCTTTTATTCCGCTGATGCTTATTGGAAAATATGTAACTCTTCCTGTCGAGCACCCTAAATGCAGATAAATTGTTATCAACACACAGAGCTTACGAAATTCATTGTCAACCCAGGGAAGTCTTTTGTTTCAAAGGGTAAGTGCACAGTATATGCTAAACACCAAATCATTGTAGTGAATACTGTTCTTAACAACTATGTTCATCCCCTTGTCTATGTATGATCCCACAAATCATTTAACTCTACAAATTCAACCCTTCCTTCAATGCATCAACCAGAAATGAAATCAACAATTACTGACAGAAAGGAAATTCTACTCAATGCTTAATTCAATGGAATTGCATATTGATCTAATCACACTCAGAATCCATAATCATAAATCAACTATAATCTAGAAATTCAATTGCGACAGATCACACTCAGCTGTTCTAAGAAGTGAATTGCAGAAATAAGAATCAACAATTATAACAATCAAAGGATTACACAGGATTCGTGGGATGTCGTTCTGAACTATGAGATGAACAGAGTTGCGCACAGCTA
>LPNX010777585.1:0-64731 GCA_001517045.1 Pseudotsuga menziesii
ATTCCAATAAAACTTTGTATGCCAAAACTCCCTTTGTGAGATATGAATTTAGTATAAAATTTCAACTAGACTTTCATGGTTTCCTCCATTTATTGCAGGGATCTCTTACACATGGGATAGTTTTCGACTCAAGCTTTGAGAGAAGTGATCCAATAGAATTTGAAATTGGCAGTGGTCAAGTAATCAAAGGTTAGCTCTTGGGGTTTATAGTTTATAATTTTATAGGTGTAATTACTAATAGCTATCGGGTTTCCACACACACACACACACACACACACACACACACACACACATATATATATATGATTTTAATGATTAGGAAAAGTTCTTTGAGTTGTTTGTGAGTTTTTGAAGTTGGCATTTGCTTGAAATATGCCAATAAAACTTTGTATGCCAAAAATCCCTTTGTGAGATCTGAATTTAGTATACAATTTCAGCTCGACTGTCATGGTTTCCTCCATTTATTGCAGGGATCTCTTACAGATGGGATAGTTTTCGACTCAAGCTTTGAGAGGGATGATCCAATAAAATTTGAAATTGGCAGTGGTTAAGTAATCAAAGGTTAGCTCTTAGGGTTTATAGTTTATAATTTTATACCTGTAATTACTAATAACTATTGGGTTTCCATATATATATCTATGCTTTTGATGATTAGGAAAAGTTATTTGAGTTGTTTGTGAGTTTCTGAAGTTGACATTTACTTGAAATATGCCAATAAAACTTTGTATGCCAAAACTCCCTTTGTGAGATCTGAATTTAGTATTTCTCGAGGGACATAAGAAGTCAAGATTGTATCATTGCTTAAAATTCATAATTGATGTCAAATTTTGATCTATTATTCCATCTTTATTTGAGATACAATCAAAACATATTCTTTCAAAACTGAAAACATGGATTTGTTTTGCACATTGCAATTACACTTGGTGGTTTGTGTCAAATTCATTGGTATGCTCATTTGACCACTATATTTGAATATTTCTTAGTAAATGCATGTAATTATTAATTGATAATGTATTTGTTCCTTGAAGGTGAGTTGGTTTCCCATATAATGCCAAATTGATCAGACAAAATCAAAAGGCATCCATTGCAAGAATTGAATCCATCCAAGGCTATTGATGATCCTGAGATAAAAGAATGGCTAGCTTTGGGCCGGACCAAGTCCAAAAAGAATGGAGGTGTAAAAAAAAGAAAGGTCATATGATTTCTTTGTACATTATATTTATTATTTACCAATATATTGCTATAATTCATTTGTTAATGTCTCAAGATACAGTAGAACATAAATTATTAAATTAAATTTTATTTGTTACATGCAAAACAGATTCTCAAGATAATTCAGTATATGACAGCCTGAAGCTTGAAATAATACAAGTCATTATTAACATAGGTGGTTTGTGTAGGCTGAAATTTTTGATGTGGCTGAAGCATTCAGGATGCTTGAGGTTTCCCTTCAACAATCTGCAACTGATCATGATACTGGTAAATCCTACAACTTTCTTGATAAAGGTGGTTAGTTTATAGGGGATCATAAATTGGTAGTGTATGTAAGGGCATAAGAGAAGAGAACACACACACACACACAAGTTCTCAACTATACATATATTTTGTTCTCTTCATATTCCATGAACAGACAATTAATTCTACATTGAATTGTATATATTTGACAAGCCACTTCAAAATAATCTATTGTTTGTAATCAAGGAGTTAAACTTCTGCATAAAGACCTAATATAGATTCAGAGTTGTTATGTGCTTAAATGTTGGAGAAAGTTTAAGTTAATTTAAAACCATGACTGTATACAAACAATTGTTGAGGAAGGCATCGTTGTTAGTGGCGGGTGTTGTCTATTGAGCTTGCTTCAAAGGTTGATGCTATCAAAGATACACTTGAAAACAATGAGCAAAAGGTGTGATATTTGTCTCTGTCATTTAGGATAAAGTTCAATGGGGGTAGAAAAGATTCCAAAGCCATGTTTTATAGTCGATATTATTTGTTGAATGTAGAAATATTATGTGTACACAAAATTCCATTTTTTTTAATCTTTTGCAACTTGTTATTACATGGGCTTTAAATTGTGTTGGCCTTTTAGGTGCTCACAGATTGATGCATGCATTTTTAAATAGGCTTTAAGCAACCCATTGAAATTAGTTGCAAAGAATGCTAGAGTGAATGGAAGTGTCGTGGCTGAAAAGGTGAGGAAAAAACTTACCATGATTGTCAATTACTTTTCATGCTTATTGGAGTTCTTTTCCTTTTAATTCAGGAAAACTTATTTATGTTGAGAGTCAGCCTAATTGCAGATGGTGTTATTTCTATATTCGCTACACTTTTTAATATATACTAGATTTAAATTATATTCTTCATTTTGCTTAGGTACTAAATAGTGTAGATTTAGCCTTTCAAGTTTAATTAACCAATTCTTAAATTGAATTTGTTATACTAGATTTTCCTATTTTGCACATGATCTTGGTTACTGTTGTTAACTGTTGAACATTATAAATAATTTGCTTCATTGTTTTTCTACTTTACAGTTCATTGTTTTTCTACTTACAAGTGAAAATTTTTTATTGGATTTTGCAGGGGTGAGCTTAACTAAGTGGTCCATTGAGTATGAAGGGCCTACTATTGAGGCTTTTCCATTGAGTATGAAGAGCCTATTGTTGAGGGTTTCAAGCTATTAAGTATGTTTTTGAAGCTGTCGCGGGATCTATGTATGGCCTAACAACCAAGTACAAGTGGGATGATTTAGCCATTGTAATATTTTGAAAAGTCATCGATGTACTAGATGATTTTTATGTAAAGTTATATGGAGATAGTTTTTGAGAAAACTCATATTTATTGTAATACTTGAAATTTCATATAATATAATTTGTGTGGTTTTAAAACTCATATGGTTGTACTTTATATTATTTATAAGTTTTGTAATTAACTAATTAATCTGGCATTGCATAATTCATGTGTGTATTAGATGATGATAAATAATGTATGATTCTTTTTTTAATTTAAACATCATATCATATTAAAAATTTATATTGATAATAATAGACACCATTAAAACTACTAAAATATTATAACCACACAAAACAACTAAAAATGACTAAATTAGTGACCAATAATTGAGATTAGTGACCAAAATTTACATATTAAATGACAAAAAATTGAAATATCTGTGACCAAACAATAAGATATAAATGACCAAAAAAAGACCAAAATTCGCATATCAATGACCAAAAGGCAATTTTGGTGGCTAATTTATGGTCTTTTATTACGCGACCAAATTTGGTCATATTCTAGTTTGTCATGTGGTCATTAATTTGGTTATAAATGTGGTCATAGATTTGGTCATTGATTCAAATATATGACCAAATTAATGACCAAACATATGACCTAATTAATGACCAACTGAAAAGCTATAAATGACCAAAATAAAAATAACCAATTTTGGTCGCGTAATAAAAGACCGTAAATTAGCCACCAGCGATCGCCAAACCAAAAGTGGTTATTGATATGCGGATTTTGGTCATTTTTTTGGTCACTAATCTCTCATTTTCCACGAGTGGATTGATACTGAATGTTGGTAATTATCTTCAAAGTTCATTTGTAATTGTTTTACTCAACCTACACATCAACCCTAATCTTTTAGGCCCTACACAAAGTTGAACTTCTTCAAGGCAAGGTGTTGGCAACTATATTCTGCTTGCCCTTATTACACCAACTACAAAATTGGAAATATGAACTAGATCAGATATGGATGTTTATTCTTTTTTACTACAGAAAGTTTCACATTGATGGTCACTTTCATATTTTCATTGATGTATTTCTTCCTGGGTTGTACTCTTTTAATTTCCAATTTTATATACTGAACTAGCCATGTATTGTTTGTGTATCTATTACAGATTGGAGAAATGAAGAAGTTAGTTGATGAAGGGAAAATAAAATACATTGGACTTTCTGAGGCTTCTATGTCAAGAATTCGAAGAGCTCATGTTGTTCATCCTAAAGCATCAGTTCAATTAGAGTGGTCCTTGTGGACTAGGAATGTAGAGGATGAGATTATTCCAACTTGCAGGTAGAGGTATTGGAGTTCATATTTACCATGTGGCCACTTTCCTAATAGTATGAATTTCAAATTTCAAATTGAAACTTTCATTGCAGGGAGCTCAGTATTGGAATTGTGCCATATATCCCTTTAGGGAGGGGTTTCTTTTCTGCTGGAGCAAAGTTGGTTGACAACTTGGCAGATACTGATTTCAGAAAGGTATTCGGGATCCTTTTATTCTTACTCATGGATTTTAGATTTATGAGTGGTTTTTGTATTTTGATAGATGCTTGATTATTTACACAAGCTATCTAAGTTTCTACTATTTTTCATGTTATATGACAGAGATATTGTTTGAAATTAGTAATATTTAGACATTAATGGTTGTTGCAGGGGCTCCCATGTTGCACAGGAAAAATCATTTAGTATGAGGATCCCGTCTATTCAGGGCTCCTCTAATCCTAAAACAAGTTCATCTCATTCACTTTTAGTGTCTACAACATTAAATCTCCCTGTGTTGATGGTGGAAGTTGCAGCATCAGGGTTGAGTTCTGATCATGGCAAGCTGTTGGTCAATAAGGGTGGGCAGTCATCAATGTTTATATCTAAAAAACATATTGATGCCAAACCTAATGCAATGAGTGGAACATATATATAAAATTAAATTCACGTCTAAATATCGCTAGGGAATCTTTCCATGGAAAAAATGCCTGTTTAGTTGATCCTACCATGAAATGTAGGAGTCATGAAGGTTTTAAAATTCTATTGAAGAATTCATCCTCTGACACACACAACGGTTCATCTGAGCTGGGCAGTGGGCACATTGAAATAGCAAGAAGTGAAAGAATAGATGCAGCTTCAGTGTCATCTGGTATTGTTTGTGTTGGACTTTCTAAAGATAGCTTTCCAATCTCTGTCCCTCAAAGCAATAATTATGTAGTTTGTAGATTGATATCTATCATAAATTTGTTTGAATATCATCATTGTCAAGCAATAACAACTTCTTAAAGGGTTCTAGCTCAATGGTAGAGCACCTGCCTATAATTAGGTAGGAGGTTGGTGGTTCGATTCCTTCCTGCCCTATCATAAATTTGTGACTACAAAAACGACTAAATTCACATATATACGACTATTAGTAGCTAATTTCTCATATCTTAGTTGTATTTAGCTTATTCATTAATATGTTAACATCTAGTAGTTTATTTAGTCATATATTTGGTCATTAATGGTTGCAATCAGTGACTAAATCAATGACTAACTCAGTGACTAAATCAATGACTAAATCATTGGCTATCAATGACTAAATCAATGACTAAATCATTGGCTATCAATGACTAAATAAATGACTAAATCGTTGACTATCAATGACTAAAGCATTGTCTATCAATGACTAAATCAATGACTACTAAGTTAAGCTATTAATGAGTAGTGAAATACGACTAACTATAAGATAGTGGAAATTTGCTACTATTAGTCACCGACTCAAAAATAGTCGTTTATAGCATGATTTTAGTCATTTTTTTAGTCATTAATTTCACATTTTCTACTAGGGGATAGAGCAACCTCTTCCAATATTCTCACAGCAAGTTTAAATCTATTCGGGTTTCTTATAGACTACAAAAACATAAACATGTCCACTAATGAGATTGACATAGATAATACAGAAGAATCTGGAATAAAAATGATGATATAAAACACACAACATAATGTGTACAACCTTTGGATTTCTCTTATCAAGGGGCTATGATAACTATGGATACTTCATCAAGATGAATGAAGAGAGAAGATAAATTTGAGAGTTCTGATTTAGATAAGGATCAAGTTCCTTTGGTGAATAATGGGACTTTGGGAGCTGACTTACAAATGGTAGTTGTAGATCCATCACTAGATGAATAGGGAAAGGTGAAAAAGGTTTTATCTATTATTACTTGATAATAGTAATAGGGAGGTTATATTGAAGTAAGGCACTCAGTTTTGTGAAGAAAAATGTAAGGGTAATGCTCGATGTAGACAAACATTTGTCAATTTTCATATATTTTAATTTCTTGTGACTACACTCCCTGAATACATGCAGTAACTAATTTTACAGTGCATATGCAGCTTTCTTTTAATACAAAATCTATACATTTCAATTAAGAGAAATAGAACATACATTCCACAAGAGTGAAAAATTAAGTCATGCTTCTCACTTCAAAATTGCTGATTCTCAAAAAATTATCCTACTAGTTAATGATACATACCTTGAAAATGCCCCAAGATGAACCACTTTCTATTATTGGATAAATTTTCGTTTCACCCACTTCATAGATTTCTAGGTTTCACTTTTTTCTTTCCCACTTATTGTACTGTAGAACTATATCTCATTCCCTATCTACTCCACATGCTGGGCCATTCCGCAGCCACATGGTCTCTTCTAATAGGACTTGCAGCAATTACTCCGTCAGGATCCATTCCTGTAACTCAATTAGATGCAATAGGTCTCACACCACACATCGGTGGTCCATGCACATTATCAGATTTGCTTGTTTCTTTGGGAACTGTTGATAATTCACCATTAGAACCATCAACTGTTGCTATGGCCTTGACATTCTTAATAGGTTTATGTAACTCTGGCTCAATTTCATTCTTCAACTTTCCTTGTACTGCATCACCCTCTAACACAAAGGAGGAAGACATCATTGTGAAATTTTTTTAAGAATTAAGCACAATGATTTATGCTCTTGATGGAAATGCAGGACACACAAAAGAACAAAAGTTTGAATGAAAATATAACAAGTGCAGCATATTATAGACAAATAGAAAATAACATAAAAATAATCACTAAGTTAAAACCAAATCAAAAGAAATAATTTGTAGAGACATACCTTTATCAGAAGTATTCGGTTTTGGATTCCATTTTTCTTATTGTTTGGACTTGTCTATTTTCACTACAACATCATTCCCCTTCATTGCTTGGTGTAATATGCTTGTTCCTGCTTGAACCTTTTCTAAAGACTGTTCACCTACATCATTTAAGCTCTTGCTCTTGACAGAGTTCTGTTTACTCTTTTTTGGAAGAGAATTTGAGTGGTTCATTATTTCTAGATTTAGTTCTAGGAACACAAATAAAGCACACATTATTTCTGGATTTAGTTCCCTTTCAAAAGTTAAATTTTCCCTTTTTATTTATCTCCTCAGTTGTAATTAGTCAAAGTATAGAACACACCTTAAATAATAACTAGCTAAAAAACAACAATACATAGATCCTAACATGGTCTCTTCAAATATTGAAAAGTTGACAACCTGTATTGTACCATCTGTAATGTATGGGTTGCATTTGTAGCAGTTGTTGACCCAAAAACACCCACAAAACTCAAAATCCCTAATCAAGGTTCTACACCCAGCTTGACGAGATTCAAACCAGATTCAGTTAATTTTTTTAGGCCTTTCTGACCACAAACCACTGCACCTAACTGGACTAAATTTTTAACAGCTACACTTATTGCCTCATGGCTTGGGGCTTGAGGTCCAAACTCCAATCAGCATAGCCAGGATTTATTCTATTAGCTTTTCCATACCTCAAATATTGTCATTGTCTACTCTAGGAGGACATCATGGATAGTCCTAACTTGTTCCCATAACTACCTCACATCCACAAAAATGGCCGAAATTGAATGTTGAGGCTGCTAGAAGGTGAAACACAACCAATGATGTTCAAAACAATACCCATATTGGATTAATTATTGTTGTAACTTGTTGTTATAGGGCCCAAAAATACCCATATATGAGGTATAGGCGTTTTTTTTTGTATTTGGAATTAACTCAGACAAAAGAAGATAAAACTCAATATAATCCATGTTACAATATCCGCCACTCCTGTGTGTAAGATATGGCTTGGGAGTGGATCCCCTACAAAAAGAAATGGATGCTAATCCCATAAAATGGATATTATGTAAAATCATAAATCAAATGGATCCTGAAAATTTGAAATAGATTATGAAAATTCCAGTGCTTTTTTGACCCACTGATCCACCAAACAATCAATTTTTTATTGAAATACTTCCAAAACCCTAAACCCCATTCCTATTCAAGATATGATTTATCCTTATGTCAAGATTTGCTCTCAAGTTTTGATCTATCAAGGTCTGCTCTGAAGGTTTGATCTATCATGGTCAAGGTCTGATCTATCATTGTGTGCTACATTGTTGCTCACTTCACCCAGGTCCCATACTGTTATTTAGTCTTGCGATAGAATTAAAGAAAACCACTTTATTCACTAATGACATGAGCCTTGTTATGACATGATTCATGCTTACACTGAAATGGTCTTGAAAATTAATAATTATCAATTATAAATGATGGTGTTAACTTGTGAAATTATCAATTATCTTACATGGATGGCTAATAGTAATATCCATGACATTTCTCATTTTTGTTATAAGTTATAGTTCTACTTTTTTGGTTCGTGGATGATTTTGATTCTTAAATCTAATTTTTTATTTATTAAAAAATTATTTATATATTTATTTGTACTTGTCATTTCCCTATTGTATGTGGATCCTGGATTTTCAAAAAACTGGAAGATCTGTACCTGAATCCAAATGTTGAGCCTGGATTTTCAAACAACTGGAGGATCTATATCTGAATCCAAACAATGTGGATCAAGATCAAATCCATATACTCGTAACTTTTTTCAATTTAGAATATAAAGTAGAAGCACTAAAGGTAATGCAAAAATAGCATATCCAAGTATATCATACAATTACAAAATACAATCAATCATAAATTATAATGTCATTCATCAAGTTTCATAACTATCATGGACAATGGCATGAAATTATGATTCATGAACCAAAACAAAAAATGCGTTCAAAATATTTGTTGTCAAGACTCAAGACTCAAAGTCAAATCTATAATCGTATGAGAAAATATGAAAATACCACATAGATATAATAGCCTAGGACCAAGAATGATCTTGATAATACCCAAAAACCAAAATTTATAATTTTCCAGGCATGGCAGATTTTTCAAGGCTCGATGGGGTTTTTGTATCACCCCGGCCCACCAATCAAACTGGTTCAAACCAAGTTTGATCTGCATTTGTTAGGTGCAATATAAACCTAACTGCATTTGAGGTAGTGATTAGGCCAGGTAGAATCAGCAAATCTGGGTATTTGAACCTAAATTAGATACAAAATCTAAAGACAAAGATCCAACTCCATGCAATTTTGTTGATGAGGTGTGCACAAAAACTAGAATGCAATGGAAACAATTACAATTTTGTAAGCTATTGGTTCAAACTGGTTTTCAAAGAAGCCATTCTTTGTGTGATAATACATGAAAAAAACATCTTTAATGTTTGTCCTAGATTTATCTTATTCCTAGAGTTACGATTATTGTATGGTTTCTTGAAAAGTGTATTTTTTCACAATCTATTTGTCTCTATTTACAAGTTCTCTTTTACAGACCAAGACAAAAGCACAACAATTAGAATCAATAAGGGACTATTCCTTCATCTTTTGTGACAATGCTGAAATTCCTATACCTGATAAAGGGTCCACGTCTGATCCTAAATCTGCTACCAAATCCATACCAGGTATGGCCAATTTTGTAATTATTGAGATAACCCCATTGTTTTTAGCTCAAAATTTTTTTATGAATAATTGAAATCATTTATTTTTATAGGTAATGTTCAACAAAAACAAACAATCAAGAAAAATTCTATGGGGGCATTAAAGAAATCTACAGCATCCAGTAAGGCAGTACCTTCTTCCAAGGAAAATAAAGGCATGGTAAAACCTTCTAGACAAATGTCTTCCAAGGCTGGTTCAAATACAATATCTCCATGTTCCAGTCTAAATGGATCATCTAATCCAAATAATCAAGCAGGTAAACTGGGATCTAGATTGGGGTGTTCTATTATTCAGGCTAATGGTTCCTTGCGTAACCAACAGAGAAATGGTGCAAAGGCTGTAACTCCAGGGAGTGATGTTGCAAAGGGTGTAAACTCAGATATTGTTAAGATAAAGGAACCTTTACTAAATGGCAGCAAACTTGGGAAGGATCAATAGCTTTTATCAAACTCCCAACCTACAAATATGCAGAAGACAGTCCCTATTAAGGCTTCATCGTAGACATTTCAAGTAGAGGAAATAAATACTCTAGTGATAGAAAAGTCATCGTCCAAACTAGTGCAAAAATTGGGAACAAAAGTCCCACCCAAATTGGCAACAAAACCAGCACCAAGACCACCACCGAAAATGCTACCTAAGTCTCAGGTTTGATCTATTCTATCTCAGTCCTGAACTTCTTTGTTTGTGCATTCTGATCTCAATTCAATGTCGTCTTGTTATCACATTTTTAATTTAGGGCTCCTTCTCTTATTTCATCTCATAGGAAAATCCTGCAAAGGACCCTCTATCTCGTGAGTCATGTTATGAACGGACCAAGAAGAAGAGGCCTTTAGATTATGACTATGATGATCTAGAAGATGAGGGAAATGTTAGTAGCCTCATCAGAGAGATGTTTGGGTAATGTCTCTTTTACTCTTTTTCCTTGTGAAATACTATTAACATGATTGAAATCTGGCCCTTGATATTTTGTTACTATGATTTTATTATAATGTCTTCTTGGCCTTTATTGATCATAATAATTGCTTAATGCTTTCAGGTATAATCCAAATAAATATAATCATATGGATGATGACGATGACCATGACATGGAGGTTGGGTTTAGTACTATACAGGATAAAGAGAGGGGGAGGTAATGTTTAGTGCTCTCCTTTGTGAAGTAGATAATTTTCTTGTTTTATTTCTTCGGTCATTGACAATGCACTTGACCATTGTGCTTATTGTTTTTTGCATGGTTGTATTTTCAATGAAAAAAATTCTAGGGAAGAGGATGAAAGGGAGTTGGCTCTAATTGAGGCACAAGAAAGGGATGAGAGGGAGAGAGCACTAAAGAGACAAAAATTGTAGAGAAAATAGTCATTGGGTAACAGAAAATGGAAGTGATGATTGTATGTGGCTGCAAAAATTATTGGCAACATAAACTGTTGTCAGGGAATTTACTATGGAGGACACGAATCTATTACAGAGGACATGAATCTATGAAGCATTTGATATGATCTGATGACAAGAAGATTGCACACATACAAATACCTATCTATGGTCCTTGCAATGAGAGATATTAAGAATGTTGGCTCATCTGTCTTGATACGGTGACAACCTAGGTTCACTATATAATTGACCTTTTCCACTAAAGGAAAGCAAACGCCATCCATTTCTGTTGCTTAAATTATGGATGATGGATCCTATGTTTGTAATTTCATATTATTTTCATTGTTAACCAGTCATTTTTCTGGTTGATTTATCTGCCAATGCAAACACCTTCTTCATATTTAAGGTTGAGACAATTCTTCTGCAATTTTGAGGTAATACTATTGATTAGTGCTGGCTATCGAGCATTGGAGGTTATATTTGGAGTGTAATTAAAACACCAACACGCATGACCTATTGATTTGAAAGTGTGAAGAACACTCTAATTACTTCCATGTAATTATGTTACAGGTCCAGAATATGATTTGTACAACAAACTTGTTTGAAAATAATGATTCAATTTTAAGGCTCAATGTACACCAGGGCCATGGCTTTATTTTCCAACATCATTTTATATTTTAATATGTTCATTCAGTTAAAACATTGACTTTTCAATGATGTCACATCCCCTACAAAACTGAAATAGTTCTATTTTGGGATAATCATGAAAACATAAAATATAAAAAATAATGTAATATATTTCTTCCAAAAAAATGAGTAAGATAGAACAACACTTGATTTTATATCTAGAGGAAAAATAATAGTTTATATATGTGGAGATCAATGAATCTAACTAATTACATTGCACAAAAATAGGCAGCAATACTTGGGTCTATTAAGTGTGTTGTCTATTTAGTATCTAAACTTTGTTATCAACCGAGATCTGTGATAAAAAAGTTTTCAACCTTTAAACTCCAAGCATCTATATTAGCTTATACCTCAGGAGCATTTATAAATTGAATATGATAGAACCCTTTTTAATTTTTCAGCCATATGATCCTCAATATATAATATAATCTTAGAAATATCTAAAGATAACTCAGTGAATGAGATAGTACATGAACTACATCTTTTATAACACACCCAAAGACATTAAGCTTATCATTTAAATCTGGAATGGGTGTTGTTGTTATGAAAAGCTCAAATCCATCTCCTTGATCCTCTGATTCGAAGGTCCCCGAAATGAATGGTTTATGCTTTGGACTGATTAAAATCCCAATCCAAACAAATAAAATTATTAGCTATCTTAAAAGAAGCAAATGCTATACAACTAGTAGCTAAATAAAATTCATTGAAAACCATAAAATAACAAGGTTGCACAAAAGGAACAATTTTTCAGCTCAATCCACTTATGACTAATAACTTGTAGCTAACAAAGCAACCTCTTTGTCAGAATTAGATGGGAAGCTTAATTTGTTAATATACAAGAACTGTGATGCCTTACTAGATAAAGAGTATCTTACTGCCCACCAGTTGACATAGAAAGCTAATAGCCTTATTAGTCTTTATAGGATTAGCTATGGTATTTAAATGACTACCCAGATTACTTATAATAGACAAAAACAACCAAAATAATATGCAAATCAGCAATTAAGTACACCATTAATACATTCCTGTTGAGATATAGACATTTACATCCTGGCTTGTAGTGATTTTCTATGACAAGTTATAACAAGTGGGAAAAAAAATTCCCATTCCCAACTTACTATAATAAAATACAATTCAATGTGACACCAAATTCAGCAATTAATTTAATAAATTATGATAATACAACTTGAACTCAAGTTGAAAATTGAGTTGACCACCAACAGTCCAGTCTTCCTTGGTTCCTACCAACTTTGGATCCCTAACTTGAATTACAAATTTTTTAATGACACGATAAAATGGTAATCCATTGAAGCAACCATGTTCACTGCATGGCAGAAGACATACTTAGATGGTCATAAAAATCACACCTTCTCACTAAAAAAGCAATAATGCCAACCCTAAATGCTTCCAATCAAAATCTTATAAACAGATAAATAAAGTTGCAGAGATGTCTGTCCTCCATGGTTTATTTTCTAGTATACTTATCTAAAATAAAATAGCCAGAGGTAAAGATTTTGAAAATAACAAATATTATAGATTACAAAGGCACCATATAAAAATACTATGTTATCTTCTGTGCTGGTTACCCCCATTGAAGTTTAACAACCAAAATATGTAAATACATGCCCAAGAACAATTTTGTAGAAGTTGAAAAGCAGCTGGAATAAAGCTACCATAGCTGGAAATGTTAATCCTGTCAGGTAAAGGAAAAAGGGATTATAAAGCATGCTATTTTTGTAAGAAAAATGAGACTTTTATTACACTAAAGAATACATAGTGAATCACAAAAAATAGGGCATCATACACCTTCCCTTTCATAACCAAGCAAGAATGGAAAGAATTCCTGGCTGAGCTACACAATAAGAATGCACAATGTACTTCCCAAGAAACATGATCTTCGCACAAGCTTGACTAGCCAATTCATCCGAATACCTATGAAATTGCATGCTACATGCTTCTTCTACAGAGCCTCCAAAATTCATATTACAGCTGACCTTCCAAGGAAAGGGTGAGAAATTAAATCAATAACATACATAAGAAACCTGCAAAGTGCCAATATAAGGCCATAGTAAGAACATGGTTACCTAGTAAGCATGGAGTTTCATTTTATCCCTTAACTTTAGCATCTCAAAATTAAAATCAAAACCAATTTCCTACAAAAACAGGAATCACCACAGAAGATTGTCGTTCAACAAAGAGGTCTACAAAGGATATTGTGGAACCATTGACCAGTGGTAAATCCAAAAACTACCTAGAAAAATTGCAACCCCAAAGATATTCTTCCAATCCTCTTGTTTGCCACACTCTACTCATACACCATATGAGAAGCCGTGTTTTAACTTGTAGCTAATCTACACTGGATGAGGAGAATAGCAGGTTATAGAGCTTGGTTATAGAGTGAGAGCATACATAATTATTCTCCTTGGTGGTTTAATGTAGGGAATTGTTATGTTATAATATTCACAAACATCAATGAATGAATTTCTACTACAGTTGCAATTAGGGGCAGACCAAAAAAGTTTCCATGTCTTCCTACAAGAAGATGAATGAAACTGAATTGTCTGTAGACAAAGAACAAATAGGCATTGGGAACTGACAAGCAACCAGCCATCTAGAGATGATAGATCCTTATGACAAGACCAGTCTATGGGAAAGTTTAACCAAAAGTGATGTTTGGTACCAAAATGTTCTTATACATCAATATTTGGCCTCTGCTTAGGTTGTGACCTTAAAGTATATTATCATTGTCATTGAGATCAAAACAATTTTCAACATTTGAGTAAGAGGATAAAATAAAAAACTTCAACCAGATGCTCTAAATAAAAAAGAAGTGGTACTTGCAGCACAGTCCTAGGTGAGAGCCTGAGGTGTTCATCAACATGAAGAACCCTCATACTCTTGACACTTGTTACACCTATGAATTAGCAACTTTCTATTTGAATTATTATTTAGGATGAGAGCTCAAGGGTCTCTCAAATGGGTTCCCCAATGGACAGGAGGGGATTGGAAGGAGGCTTGGGTCATCACCAATTTGATAGTTGGAGAAGTGAGTCTCTTTCTATCATTTCCATCCTTGAGTAGGTTGGATAAGAGGAAAAAAGAAAGTGATCCTCTTGAAAGAGTTGGGATGGAGAGAGCCATGAAGGGTCTGCAATTTAAAACTGAGAACCTCCCTCATAAAATAGTTAGATACCTCTTATTTGGTTACAAAACAAATGTGGAGATGGACCCATTTGAACCATGGTAAATTAAAAGGAACCTCACTTGGATATCTTCATAATTGTCATGTCTAAATACAAGGTGATATCCAAATATGTGTCTTGTAGGTGTCAAAGCACACACATCTGGTAGGGCCATAGAAGATGAAGGTTTGATTCAAACTAGAGTCAATGTGAACCCACTCTAAACTTTCCAAGTGAGATCTTTAGGGCATGCATTTAGTTTCGGTGCATGTATGTGGGTTGAATAATGAGGCCATCTTGCAACTATATTAGTTTCTCTTGATAGAAGGCCATTTTAGGGTTGAGCCCCTTTGGAGGTGAGGTCCACGTAACCTATATATATCGTTCGTAGATGTCCTCACGGATAACCTTGTTCAGTTCTTACTTAATGGATAGTATGTAGCCTAATTCTTCTAGAGAATACCTGAATGAGAGAGGTTTTTAGAAGCGATGGCCATTGACTGAAGCAAATTGGATTTCATCGAAAACTAACATCAACCTTATTTAAATGGGCCAGTAGAGGCAAGGGAATATGAGGAGAAAAGAGAAAGATAGGGGTATTTAAACCTCTTTGAGGTTGAAATGATAAAACTCCAAACTTTATGAAGGAAGGAGACTAGTTTAAAAATGGCCTCTAGGTGCAAAGGATTTGTCTAGAACTCTACCTGGATGATGCATTGGAGGATTGTTCACTTGCACCAAATGATGTGTTGTAGCATAAGAGGTTTCACTCTCTTTGTTTGAGCCTAGTTGGAATGAAGCAAGATGGGTCCCAATACCTCAGAAAAATAGAGGACTGTGGGTCTACTGATCATATCCCAATGGCGTGTCTTGGAATTGAATCTTGAAGCACCAACTCTTTAGAAGGGAAACAAAGACATAGACCATGTTGAGTTATGGTTGGAAAGAATATCTTAAGTTGAGGTCCCAAAAATCAAACCCCCAAGTAGGTGTGTTGTGGTGACCTCTTTCACTTCCCCTTCAAATTGGAATTGATACGAAGCAAGGGTCCTTTGTGATGTGTAGAATATCATTACTTTGGTTTTACCAAGGTTAATTGTTAGTGGCCCAAGATAACAAAATAGTGAGGGGGCATCGAATTGTCTTTGTAAGTTTGTAGTGCCTTGGGTGAGGAAGCTAGGAAGATCACATGATGAACAAATAAAAAGAGATCAACACATGAAGAATAAGAAATCCATTTCTCTCCCGCATAGCTCTCTAAGAAATGACTCAATATCATCAATATAGATCCCAAACAAAGTCTAAGAGAGAGGGAATTCTTGTTTGACCTTAATAGTTCTCAATATGAAATGAGAAAGGCCATGCACTATGCAAAGATGCCTAAGAATAACTCATATAGTCTCATGATGGCTATTAAGAGTCTTAGAAATGTCAATGCCCAAAATATTTGAAATAGTGCCTCTCAGGACCAAGTCAAATCCCATACGAAAGTCTATAAAGTAGCGTAAGGCATTCGAAGAGGGATGATGTGCCTCCTCAATAATGGCTTGGACATAAATATATGATTAGTGGTTTGGTACCTAGGTTGGAAAATTTGATGTCCTATCTTTAAAAGTTGAGAATTCTCTACTTGATCTCATTGGAAAGAGGCAGTGGTTGCATTGTGGCATAGAGTTTAGAAAAGGCATTCCCAATCATGATGCTACTATAGTTATTCAAATCTAAGTTGTCTCCCACTTTGAAAATTAGATGGATAATTTGTTGGGACTATGGTCCAGGACTTTGTCATGAATATAATATACATAAATAGTAATAATAATATCTAAAGGACACAACCCTTTACCTTCATGATTACTCAATACTACCACATGGCTCATTGTATCAACTCATTCATTTGTTTATTAGCTATATAATTATTTATCCTATATGGATTTCAAGTTGTTGTCCTTATGTTGGATATTTTCCTTTATATGAACTATTGTTCATTACATTGGCATTGGTGCCCAACTTGAGCTTCTATTGTGGGGTCATCCCACTTGGCCTTTGGTCAAAATTTTGTGGTCCTTGGCAACAAACTTGGGGGCTTTTGGCCACAAACAATTTGTAGAGTTTTTGTAATTCCAGGTCTTTTACAACAATTGGTTTTTTGTCCATTTGAACTTAAGAAATTCTATTAAAGAAAAAAATCATTCTGCTGCCAATTCAAAAAAACCAGAATTCAGAAAAGGGAATTACAAAAGATATTCTTTTAGAAGAATATGAACACTACTTGAAGATAAAAAGAAATATCATAGCGAATTAGAGAATATATGAAGATAAATCTGCTGCCAATCATGAAGAAGTTCACCGTGTATAAAAAATGAACTTCTGGCACGCTGAATTACCCTATGAACAGTTGGACAAATGTGTCATTATCTAATTGTGGGAAAAATATGGAAAATTCGTGGGCTTTAAGGATTTTGCTGCCACACCCTTCAAAATAGTTTGTTGTTGTCACAACCATAAAAAGAGACTTTTTTTTCAGTATCAACTCTAAGCCACCATTGCAACAACCACCAAAAAAGAGTTGCCACTTTGTTCATCTACATTTTAAGCTACTAGAGAGATGTACTGTAGTTATTCAAATCTAAGTTGTCTCCCACTTTGAAAATTAAATGGATGATTTGGTGGGACTAGGGTCCAGGAATTTGTAATAAATATAAAATACATAAATAGTAATAATAATATCTAAAGGACATAACCCTTTACCTTCATGACTACTCAATACTACCACAGGGCTCATTGTATCAACTCATTCATTTGTTTATTAGTTATATAATTATTTATCCTATATGGATTTCAATTTCTTGTCCATATGTTGGATATTTTCTTGTATATGAACTATTTTTCATTACATTGATATCGATGCCCAACTTGAGCTGATATTGTGGGGTCATCCCACTTGGCCTTTGGGAAAACTTTTGTGGTCCTTGGCAACAAAATTGGGGGATTTTGTCCACACACAATTTTCAGAGTTTTTGTAGTTCCAGGTCTTTTACAACAATTGGTTTTTTGGCCATTTAAAGTTAAGAAATTTTATTGAAGAAAAAAATCATTCTGCTGCCAATTCAAAAAAGCCATAATTCAGAAAAGGGGATTACAAAAGAGATTTTTTGAGAAAAAAATGAACACTACTTGAATATAAAAAGCAAGATCATAGAAAATTAGAGAATCTATGAAGATGACTCTGCTGCCAATCATGAAGAAGTTCACTGTGTATAAAAATTGAAATTCTGGTAGGCTGAATTACCCTATGAACTATTGGACAAATGTGTCATTATCTAATTGTGGGAAAAATATGGAAAATTCGTGGGTCCTGTCCTTTAGGGATTTTTCTGCCACACCCTTCTAAATAATTTGGTGTTGTCCCAACCATCAAAAGAGAGTTGTTTTCCAGTATCAACTCTAATCCACCATTGTAACAACCAGCCAAAAAGAGTTGCCACTTTTTTCATCTACATTTTCAGCTACTGGAGAGAGGTACTGTAGTTATTCAAATCGAAGTTGTCTCCCACTTAAACTAGTTGGATGATTTGGTGGGACCAAGGTATAGGACTTTGTAATGAATATTAAATACATAAATAGTAATAATAATGTCTAAATGACATAACCCTTTACCTTCATGACTACTCAATACTACCACATGGATCATTGTATCAACTCTTTCATTTGTTTATTAGTTATATAATTATTTATCCTATATGGATTTCAACTCGTTGTCCTTATGTTGGATATTTTATTTTATATGAACTATTTTTCATTACATTGGTATTGGTGCCCAACTTGAGCTAATATTGTGGGGTCACCCCACTTGGCCTTTGGTCAAAATTTTGTGGTCCTTGGAAACAAAATTGGGGGCTTTTGGCCACACACAATTTTCAGAGTTTTTGTAATTCTAGGTCTTTTACAACAATTGGTTTTTAGGCCATTTGAAGTTAAGAAATTCTATTGAAGAAAAAAATCATTTTGCAGCCAATTCAAAATAACCAGAATTCAGAAAAGGGAATTACAAAAGAGATTTTTTGAGAAGAATATGAACACTACTTGAAGATAAAAAGAAAGATCAGAGAAAATTAGAGAATCTGTAAAGATTACTCTGCTTCCAATCATGAAGAAGTTCACTGTGTATAAAAAATGAAATTCTTGCAGGTTGAATTACCCTATGAACTATTGGACAAATGTGTCATTATCTAATTGTGGGAAAAAGATGGAAAATTCATGGGTCCTGTCCTTTAGGGATTTTGCTGCCACACCCTTCCAAATAGTTTTTTGTTGTCAACCATCAAAAGAGAGTTTTATTCAGTATCAACTCTAAAACACCATTGCAACAACCACAAAAAAAGAGTTGCCACTTTGTTCATCTGCATTTTAAGCTACTAGAGAGAGGTACTGTAGTTATTCAAATCTAAGTTGTCTCCCACTTTAAAAATTAGCTTGATGATTTGGTGGGACCAAGGTCCAAGACTTTGTAATGAATATAAAATACATAAATAGTAAGAATAATATCTAAAGGACACAACCCTTTACCTTCATGACTACTCAATACTAACACATGGCTCATTGTATCAACTCTTTCATTTGTTTATTAGTTATATAATTATTTATCCTATATGGCTTTCAATTTGTTGTCCTTATGTTCGATATTTCCTTGTATGTGAACTATTGTTCATTACATTGGTATCATTGCCCAACTTGATCTGATATTGTGGGGTCATCCCACCTGGCCTTTGGTCAAAAGTTTGTGGTCCTTGGCAACAAAATTGGGGGCTTTTGGCCACACACAATTTTCATAGTTTTTGTAATTCCGGGTCTTTTACAACAATTGGTTTTTGGGCCATTTGAAGTTAATAAATTATATTGAAGAAAAAAATCATTCTTCTCCCAATTCAAAAAAATCAGAATTCTGAAAAGGCAATTACAAAAGAGATTTTTTGAGAAGAATATGAACACTACTTGAAGATAAAAAGCAAGATCATAGAAAAATAGAGAATCTATGAATATTAATATGCTTCCAATCATGAATAAGTTCATTGTGTACAAAAAATGAAATTCTTGTAGGCTGAATTACCCTATGAACTATTGGACAAATGTGTAATTATATAATTGTGGGAAAAACATGGAAAATTTGTGGGTCCTGTCCTTTAGGGATTTTGTTGCCACACCCTTTCAAATATTTTGCTGTTGTCACAACAATCAAAATAGAGTTGTTTTCTAGTATCAACTCTAAGACACCATTGCAACAACCACCAAAAAAGAGTTGCGACTTTGTTCATCTACATTTTAAGCTACTGGAGAAAGGTCCTGTAGTTATTCAAATCTAAGTTGTCTCCCACTTTGAAAATTAGATGGATGATTTGGTGGGACCAAGATCCAGGAATTTGTAATTAATATAAAATACATAAATTGTAATAATAATATCTAGAGGACACAACCCTTTAGCTTCATGACTACTCAATACTACCACAAGGCTCATTGTATCAAGTCTTTCATTTGTTGATTAGTTATATAATTATTTATCCTATATGGATTTCAAGTTGTTGTCCTGATGTTGGATATTTTATTGTATATGAACTATTGCTCATTACATTGGTATCGGTGCCCAACTTGAGCTGCTATTGTGGGGTCATCCCACTTGGCCTTTGGTCAAACTTTTGTGGTCCTTGGCAACAAAATTGGGGGTTTTGGCCACACACAATTTTCAGAGTTTTTATAATTCTAGGTCTTTCACAACAATTGGTTTTTTGGCCATTTGAAGTTAAGAAATTATATTGAAGAAAAAAATCATTCTGCTGTCAATTAAAAAAATACAAAATTCAGAAAAGGGAATTGCAAAAGAGATTTTTTGAGAATAATATGAACACTACTTGAAGATAAAAAGAAAGATAATAGCAAATTAGAGAAGCTATGAAGATAGTCTATTTCCAATCATTAAGAACTTCACTGTGTATAAAAAATGAAATTCTAGCAGGCTGAATTACCCTACAAACTATTGGATAGATGTGTGATTATCTAATTGTGGGAAAAATATGGAAAATTCATGGGTCTTGTCCTTTAGGTATTTTTCTTCCACACCCTTGGAAATAGTTTGTTGTTGTCACAACCATCAAAAGAGAGTTGTTTTCCAGTATCAACTCTAATCCACCATTGCAACAACCACCAAAAAAGAGTTGTCACTTTGTTCATATACATTTTAAGCTACTGGAGAGAGGTACTGTAGCTATTCAAATCTAACTTGTCTCCCACATTGAAAATTAGCTCAATTATTTGGTGGGACCAGGGTCCAGGACATTGTAATGAGTATAAAATACATAAATAGTAATAATAATATTGAAAGGACACAACCCTTTATCTTCATGAGTACTTGTTGGGAAATAGGGTAGACCCGAGTTAATCCTTATATGTCGCACCAACAAAAGACCCACTGTGTTGGCCCTTTCGGCAACAACCTGCGCGCAGGTTGCAGTCTCACCCGAAACAGCAATGGGGTGCCGCAGAATCAGGTTTCTGCATGCAGAGAAGGGTATTACTGTACCTTAGCCTTTAAAAGCAATTATTGATCAACACTTGTAAACTTTATCAGTCATTCACATATTTCTTTGCAGCACAATGAACAAACTAACTTGCATAACCCACTACAGGGAATTCACAGCGAAGCTTATTACTAGCAGTGATCTTATATTATCAGATGTATTCAGATTAATGCATGGAAATAACAGAAACAGAAACAACACAATAAAACCACGACACCAAATATAACGTGGTTCACCCCCAGTGTAGGGGCTACGTCCACAAACTGCATTTTATTCCTCTTTCCTCAAAACCACAGTTGATCTGCGCACTCAGCTGCAGATCCCTTCAGTCCTCAATAGCCGCGCACACAGCAGCAGGCTTCTGTGCACACAGCTGTAGATCTTTCTTTCTCTTCTTACAAAACCCTCTGCGCACACAGCTGCAGAGGTCGTCCACGCACACAGCTGGGACTTATCCTTTCCTTACAAAAACCAACCTTACTTCGCCTTAGTATTTCTTTACATCAACAAGCCTAACCTTTCTTCTTTACACAGGAGCTTATTTATACTGTGCATTTTTACAAAACCATGGTCTTAAACCATGGGCACCCAAAAACCCTAAACCCTAGATTTAAACCATGGTTATATTACAAAACAGAGGGTTTTGAGTTACCCTGACACCCCTAAGACTATTTTGACCCATAACTCCGCTTACAAATTTTCTAATTAACCACGGAGTTACCCACATGGAGTATGCGCCCCAACAGTACTCAATACTACCACATGACTCATTGTATCAACTCATTCATTTGTTGATTAGTTATATAATTATTTATCCTATATGGATTTCAAGTTGTTTTCCTTATGTTGGACATTTTCTTGTATATGAACTATTGTTCATTACATTGGTATCGGTGCCCAACTTGAGCTAATATTCTGGGGTCATCCCACTTGGCATTTGGTCAAAATTTTGTGGTCCTTGGAAACAAAATTGGGGGATTTTGGCCACACTCAATTTTCATAGTTTTTGTAATTCCAGGTCTTTTACAACAGTTGGTATTTTGGCCATTTGAAGTTAAGAAATTCTATTGAAGAAAAAAATCATTATGCTGCCAATTCAAAAAAAACAGAATTCAGAAAGGGGAATTATGAAAGCTATTTTTTAGAAGAATATGAACACTACTTGAAGATAAAAAGCAAGATCATAGCAAATTAGAGAATCTAGGAATATTACTCTGCTTCCAATCATGAAGAGTTCACTGTGTATAAAAAATGAAATCATGGCAGGATGAATTAACCTATGAACTGTTGGAAAAATATTTGATTATCTAATTGTGGGAAAAAGAAGGAAAATTCGTGGGTCCTGTCCTTTAGGGATTTTGCTGCCACACCCTTCCAAATAGTTTGTTGTTGTCACAACCATGAGAGGAGAGTTGTTTTCCAGTATCAACTCTATGCCACCATTGCAAAAACCACCAAAAAATAGTTTCCACTTTTTTCATCTACATTTTAAGCTACTAGAGAGAGGGTAATTCACTATGGATTGCTAGGTGTGTTATGCTTTCAATGATTTGTCCATTTGTGAGCTCGTTGGTCAAAGAGCATGCCTTTGTGAAGAGTTTGTTGGAATTTCCACATGCATCTCTGTAGATAATCCTGAGCCAACTATATTGTCGAGACACATATAGACCATCATGCTCTACTGGGAATAGTTTCCCTTTATAGCCCAACTATATTGTCGAGACACATTTAGACCATCGTGTTGAACTTTCACATGGGTGGACACGTCAAAGGAGAGGCTTCTACATCCTAAAATATATAGAAAAAGTATCAATGATAGAAGACAAGGCACATTCAAAGAGTATTCGACATAACAAATGTTAGCAGAACTGACATGTAGAAAATGCCCTTGATTTATAGTTATTGCATGTAACAGGAACCCTACAGGCTATCGTTCATTATAGACAGGCTACGAGCATAATCCACAAGAGGGCTAGTGCAAAAAGGAATAAGCAACAACATAGAAAATTATTGGCGCAACTATCGGCTGACACAACACATATGGGTTATTATCCAAAATTCACTATTATAACCAATAAAAATTTATCAATTCACAGTAAATCAATAAACTTACCAGGGATTTTGTAAGCAAAGAAGGTGATGTTGACGTCAGAGGTGCAGAATTCATGGCCCACCTCTTCAAGAGCCTCCAAGTTCTCTCCAATGTTGTTTTATCCACAGCAGCTATTGCAATTAAAAATCAAAATGACAATTAAGTTCTCTCAATATCTCAATAGGTATTACCAATATCCATATCCATAACCCACCAAACCATCCTATGTTTGGCGCCCTCCCTCTATTCGACAACTCTATCTCTAAATTGAGGGAAGGGTTGTGGAAGCAGGTGGGTTTCTTCTTTCTTTTTAAGAGTCCGAATTATGTTACCCTACCAAATTATTCTCGGTTTGTCGAAGTCCAAATTATGTTTGGATTGGCCTTATTCAGGAAGATTGTCCAGTTGCTTCACCAGGCATAAACTTATTATTACCTCAGGTCCCTATATTCCCTTTGTTGAACTCGTCAAAGCCCTCTGATGACCACCAATACTACTAGTGGTTCCTTTGCTATTGATGGTGGTGGATTTATAGTCGACTTTGCTCCTAGTATAGGACTTTGCTTATTATAGTCACCACCTCTGCCTTAACGATTTATCCGCTTACTAGAATGTTGTAAAATGGACAAGATATTTGGTGTGAATGAGCAGGTTGTTCAGGAAAATTGGCCATTCGCCATGAATGTTGTTTTCGTAGAGGTGGGTGGAGACACTGGAGAGTTGTTTGATACACTAACTAGTTGGTCAAGTTGCAAATGCAAATAGATTTCTTTTCTTTATATATATATATATATATATATATATATATATATAATTATTTAATTATATTAATTATATATATATTTTTGTTTATTTTTATTATTTTATTATATAAATTATGTTANTGGGATAGCGACTAAGTAGGAGGTAGGTTTTCTTGGATGTATGGCTTGGATGGTTAGTGAGCTTTTGAAAGAAGCGATAGGGGATATAACCCCAACACCTAGCTTAGGGGGTAGGACTTATTACCCCACCCAATACAAGTAGGGGATATGTCTTATAACCTCATAGCTTAAGGGATAGGAATTATCCACCCAGAAAATCATGAGTAAGCACTAGGGCATATAAGCGCATAAATTACCTTTTCAAACTACTTCAGAGGGACCAATAATTATCATATAAGTTGTTTAGTTTTATAAATGGAGTAGTTTATGGAGTTGAATATTTGGCCCCAAAGTCGTTCGTCGTTTCCACTTCTCGTCCAAATCATCGACTCTAATCGGTACCAAAATCCAATCAACACTCTTCAGGATGACGATCGACAATAACCACAGATGAGGGCCCTACATCCCCTTGAGAAGCAGTCATTCAAATGCACCTCCTACACATAGACTTACCAAATGCATCCAATGCATGGCCAAAAAAGCACATCAACTTGGATCTATGGGCTGAAGGTATCGTTCGTCCTGTACTCTATAATGGCATCTGCAACAAGTAAACCTTCTTGCAAATTTTAATCACTTATTCTAATGTCTGCTTCAGTTTTCCTTTGGAGCGTGTGAAGAATGTCGATGTGCAAAAACCAATGAACTTTGAAAATAGTGGCATTGCATGAGGGTTCTCATGCTTTTCCCAGGATGAAATCTCAAAATGCATATGGTTATGAGAGCATAGGCTGGAGATGGTGATAGTTGTGAATGTAAAGTGTAAGCAGTAACTCTGGTAGCATTGAAACCTATAAAAATCCATAACAACGTTTGGTTATTTATTGGAGTGATGAACAGGATCATAGTGGCTAGAACCATACCTTTAAGTGCTCTTACTGGTCACTGCGAGATCCTAAACTGACCTATCTTCTCCAAAAATAGGGTATCAAGTGCAAAAATAGGGGACAGGGGTCGAACAATACCTTTAGCCCACAGATTTGAAGTTGACGTGTTTTTTTGGCCATGCAATATTGGATGCATTTGGTAATTCTACGTGGAGGAGGCACATTCGAATGACCGGTTCTCAAGGGGATGTAGGGCTATGATGCTTCTATCTAGGTATCAATATGGTATTGGTTCTAGTGCCTAATTCGCAATTGATGACGTAGGAACCTAATATTCCTTTCGAACGCTCTTAACCGGGTTTGCTAATTCAATGGTGCAGCAGGGATAAAGATGGTCAAGAGAAAATTCGTGCAAATGCTTTGTTGGATCTCTGAATATCAAGGTGAATGACACCAATTTTACTAATATTAGGTAGACAATTTATAAAATTTACACTTCATTGTCAAATTAGCAGTTTTCCATGACACAATTAAAAATGACTAACATAAATGACTAATTTAGTCACGACATAAAAAATGATTAGCTAGAAGAATATGAATTAGTCTCATTGTATTCAATTCCTTGGAATTGAGAGAATACATTGGAAACTAACCTTTTCTTATACTTCTGAGGAGATCCATAAGTATTAAAAATTTTCTTGAATACCCATTTGCAGTTGACTAGCTTTCTCCCTCATGGGAGATTGGCTAGTTCCCATGTCTCATTCTTCTAGAGTGAATGGTATTCCTCCTTCATGGTTTTTTTCCATATTGGATTTTATGATTCTTCTTCATATGTTTTTAGATATTATTCAACCATTATATAACATTTTTTAGCAAATAATGGGTCCTTGACAGGAAGGGTACTCTCGAATTGAGATCTACTTCTTCTAGGATCACTAGGATTCCTAGCTAGTTCCCTAGCTAGATGGAAGGTATTTTATTCCCACTTTGGACTTATGGGTGTGTTAGGATATTAAATTAAATCATAATTACCATACATATCATAATTAGAAAACGTATTTAAAGGTGGTCGTGGTTAAAAAGAATCTCTAATTTTTGTTGCTGGCATAGGCTCTTCTTCAAACTGAACACTCCTTTCAATAAAGTATCTTTTAGTTCTAATGTTTACCATCTTATATCATTTATAATATTCAAAATACCCAATAAATATGCACTCTTGAATTTGGGGTTCCAAACCTTTCCTCTTTTCTACTGGAATTCTAGCCCAAGCTTTAGAGCCAAAAATCCTGAAATGAGACACATAAGGCTTGTGTCCACTCCAAGATTTGAAAGTAGTGATTCCATCAAGATTCTTGTGAGGCACACTATTTTGGATGTAGGATGCACATTTTATAGATTAATCCCAAAAATTTGGTAGAAAATCCTTCGACTCCATCATGCAAGTGGCCATTTCTTTGAGAGATCGATTGTTCCTCTCAGCAACACCATTCTACTAAGGTGTGTAGGGAATAGAGTGTTTCATTTGGATACTTTCAACTTCTCAATAATGAATGAAATTAGACTGGAAAAAATCACCACCATTATCATATTTGAGGATCTTGAGTTTCCTTCCAAACTGGTTCCCAACCAAGGCTTTAAAATCCTTGAAGAGGCCAAAAACTTAAGACTTGTATTTGAGGAAGTAAAAAAAACAATATATAGAAAAGTAATATATAAAGGTAAGGACATACTTTAATTAATGTTAGTTTTTTAACATTCAAGCTAGCATTATGTTAGGATCTTTACCGAGAGAACAACAAGTACAGTAATCAAACACAAGAGACAATGAACACAGTGTTTTTCATCGAGGAAACCATAAATGGAGAAAAAACTGCAACTTCCTCAGAGATAGAATCAACACAAAAGGTAAAACCCCAAAAAATTAAGATGCACTCCCGACAGCAGTAATCTTCTTCTTGTCTAGCCCCAGTGTCTTCTCCTTCCTCAACTATGCGCTACAATTGAGTGTGTGAGTGATGTGTTCTAAATAGAGAGTCCAGCTCTCTATTTATACTAATCTCAACATGAATAAAACCATACTAGGGCCGACCTCTACTTGGAGAGTCTAATAACCCTAGTGCCCCAGAACTGCGGGGACTTTAACCCTTAGACAATTGAAGGGTTATCCACTATGACTTGAAATGACTTGTTTACATTATTGATTCTCTCGATCGGAACATTGGGGTGTGACATAACATGATAACATCCCAAAATAAACACTAGGTTACAATAGATAATAAATACAAGTGAATACATTTCGAAGTTACAAATACATCAACACTCCCTCTTAACTAGGAAAGTATTCTCTCGACACAATTTTCATCACTATTCTTCTTCTCTGGTTCTTCTCGTCATCTGCATCTTCAAGTCATCTTTCATCTAGATCTGGATCATCACTCGATCTATATCATCGTCACTGGATCATACTCGATCTGGAACATCGTCACTGGATCATCCTCGATCTGGAACATTGTCACTGGATCATCATCACTCGATCTGGATCATCATTGCTAAATCTGGATCATCACTCGTTCTGGATCATCATCACTAGATATAGATCATCACTGTAGGATCTATATCATCACTTGATTTGGATCTCTCGGAGTTATCATAACTGGATCTGGATCATAGCTCGATCTGAATCTCATCTGGTCATCACCATGTGTGCTATCTCGTCATAGGAAGTTCTACAGAGCCATCCTTATTTCATGCTAGTTGTAGGCCTATCCATCATGTAGGTCTTCTCCTAGCACTTACATCTGACCTACTCATCAAAAAGGCACACCCAGCACTCACATCTGATCATGTAGAAACCTACAATCACATCAGAAAGGCCCGACACTCACATTCACCAGCATGATAGGACATCACTATCATCTGTGAAAAGGCTTCAGCACTTATATCTGACCTGGAAGGAAACAAGTCCTCCACCCTCGCCAGAAAGGCTTGCACTCACATCTGACCTGGAAGGAACTAAATCCTCCACCCTCGCTAGAAAGGCCCCCAGTCCCATACTGAGTTACCTAGTAACAGACCAGGTGCCTCCATTCTCACGGAGAATGCTAGTTGCCCTTATATATGACCTGGTAGGAACCAAATCCTACACCCTCGCCAGAAGGGCCTGCACTCACATCTAACCTGGAAGGAACCAAATAATCCACCCTTGTTAGAAAGGCCCTCGGTCCTAGACTGAGATACCTGGTAACGGACCAAGTGCCTCCACTCTCCTAGAGAGTGGCAGTTTCCCTTACATCTATCATACTTGACAGAATGGCCAACACTCATATCTGACATGGAAGGAACTTAATCCTCTCACCATAACAGAATGGCTCAGCCCTTACATCTGACCTACTCGTTAGAATGGCTTTGGATCTCAGCACTCATATCTGACATGGAAGGAACCAAATCCTCTCACCATGACATAATGGCTCAGCCCTTACATCTAACCTGCTTGTTAGAATGGATTTGGGACTCATCACTTTCCCATGGAGGAAACCTCGAACTGGAGAACACCAAGCTTCTTGCTAAAGTACTTGAACTTCACTCTAGCCAATAGCTTTGTCAACACATCAGCTATATGTTCCTCCATTGCAACATACTGGAGCTTCACTGCTCCTCTCTACACCATATCCCTGATATAGTGATACTTGATCTTGATGTGCTTCGACTTGTCATGGAACACTAGATTCTTTGATGACTTCACTCAACTCTGGTTGTCACAATGTATACAAGTAGCATCCATCTGGAGATCAAATAAATTAGATAGTAGCTTCCACAGCCATACTACCCCACAACTAGCTGAACAATCTACGACATACTCTGCTTCAGTTGTACTCAGTGCCACACAGGATTTCTTCCTGCTAAACCAAGAGATCACACCTGATCCCATACTGAAGCAACACCCTGAAGTGCTCTTCCTATCGATGGAACTGCCTACCCAATCTAAATCAACATAACCCTCTAGGTTAATCCATTTATTCACATCATACTTGAGCCCATAATCAATTGTACCCCTCAGGCACCTCATAATATGCTTTGCAGCAATCAAGTGAACATTTCTTGGATCTATCAAGAACTGGCTCAATGTGTTCACAACAAAGCAAATGTCTGGTCTCGTGTTTGTCAGGTACATCAATGACCCAATCATCTGATGATACATAGTAGAATCAACCGACTCTGATGAAGCATCGCTCGATAGCTTCAGGTTCAATGCCATAGGTGTGGCCATAGTCTTGCAGTCCATCATCCCAAACCTCTTCAGGATCTCTACTGCATCCTTCCCTTATCTAAGGAAGATTCCATCTACACTCTGCCACACCTCCATACCTAGAAAATAATGCATCATACCCAAGTCCTTCATCTCGAACTCGGCAGCAAGATTTCTCTTTGTATCAGCAATAAACCCATCCATACCTGTTACAAACAATTCATCTACATATAGTAGAAGCATCACTGGGTTGCCATCTTCAACCTTGTAGTAAAGGTTGGAATCTGCTTTACTCTTGGTAAAGTCCAAACTGGATAGAAAGCTATCAATTCTGCCGTACCAGGTCCTAGGTGCCTGTTCCAAACAGTCCAGGGATTTCTTCAATCTTCATACATGAGACTCCCTGTCATGTGTCTCAAAACCGAGTGGTTTTTCTACATACACTTCCTCTTCTACTACACCATTCAAGAAAGCTGTTTTGACATCCATCTGGTGTATCTTCCATTTCATCACTATATCCAGAGCAAGTACTGATTTGATGGAAGTGTATCTGGCTACAAGTGCAAAGGTTTCTTCATAGTCTATTCCTTCCTTTTGAGAGAAACCCTGAGCCACAAATCTTGCCTTGTATTTTTCAATGCTACCATTTGCAGCATGTTTGATCTTGTAGATCCATTTGGAAGTTACAACTGACTTCCTATCTATTCTTGGGACAAAATCCCAAACATCATTCTTCATGATCGATTGGTATTCTTCGATCATAACATCCTTCCATTCTTTCTGTTCTGCCACTTCTTTATAACTAGAAGGTTCTTTATCAATGAAATCACATAGTAAAGCTACATACCCGGAGCAGGATCTGGTCCTCTTTCTTTCTCTATGATTCTCTTCTGGAGCCCCATATCTTTCCGCACATTGGATAAGTTCTCATACGCAAGCAAGTTTCCTCTTATGAGGATTCTTCTCTAGAGGTGGATCTACAGGTTTTTGTGGTTCTTCAAATTCTCGATCTTCTTCTTGAGTTTCTTCATTCATGGTTGTATCATGAATTCTGGGTGCTTCTGCTTCTTCAGGCTCTTCAGTGGGTCTCTTTCTAGATTTTTTGTAAGCTGTGTCTTCATCAAATGTCACATCCCTATTGATGTCAATCTTCTTGTATCCTGGGAAATATATTCTGTAAGCCTTCGAGCTTTCAGAGTATCCCACAAATATACCCTTCTTTCCTAAAGGATCTAATTTAGTCCTCTTCTCTTTTGGAATGTGGATGTACATAGGACAGCCGAATATTCTGAGATGGTTGACTTCTAGCTTCTTGCCAGAGAATACTTGTTTAGGAGTCGTGTTCTTGAGTACTCTATGTGGAGTACGGTTTTGTACATACACCGCTGTTATGGCATATTTCGCCCAAAGATGCATAGGAAGATCTTGATCATGAAGCATTTCTCTTGCAGCTTCCATGATAGTTCTATTCTTCCTCTCTGTAATCCCATTCTGTTGTGGATTGTAAGGAGTGGACAATGCCCTCTTAATCCCTGATTCTTTGCATATATCTTTGAATTCATTTGAAGTGAATTCTTCACCATTATTTGATCGAAAGTTCTTGATCTTCTTTTCAGTATGGTTCTCAATCAAGGCTTTGAATTCCTTGAACTTACTGAATACTTCCTCTTTGTTCTTCATGAAGTAAACCCATTTCTTCCTAGAAAAGTCATCAATAAAAGAAAAATAATATGCATACCCGCTTAGAGAGTTTGATGACATAGGACCGCATACATGAGAGTGGATGATTTCCAAGATTCCTTTTGCTTTGCTTTCGCTTCTTGGAAATGTCTTCTTTGTATTCTTTCCTTCCTCATATCCTTTGCAGACCCCATGATGTTTTTCTTGGATTTTTGGAAGACCTTCAACAACTTTGCTTGCAATAGGTAGTGCTCTGTAATGCACATGTGCAAGACTTCTATGAAAAATTTCACTTGGCTCTACTGTGTCATGGACCAAGGCTTGTTCTGGATGGCCCTTCAATTTGTACAAACCGCCTTCTTGTTCTCCAGTCACTACCGCATCATCGATAGTCTTTCCTTTTGGACACATGATGACTTGACCATTTATGAATGCAACCCACATTCCTTTTGCATCTAATGCTGATATGGAGAGAAGGTTCTTCTTGAGTCTTGGCACAAACAATACTTCTTTCATTGTTAGAGACTTTCCAGAGTCTAGCTTATAGGAATATTCCCCACTACCTTTTATTGGATATTGGTAGTCATCTCCTAGCTTCACCTTTTGAGGTGGTTCATGTTCTGACAGTCTCATAAAGAATTCCTTGAATCCAGTCATATGTTTGGAAGCCCCACTATCTATAAGCCAATCATCACTTCGATGAGTAATGTTATCTGTGAGAGCGGAGATCAGAACATATTAATCCTCGTTTGAAGAATCTTCACTTTCATATTTGGATCTCTTCTTTGATCGTTCATCATCCTCTGCAGCATGACCATGATGTCTTATTTTGTTGCTCCTCTTCATTAGTTTCTGTTTCTTAGGAAAATTCCTTGCATAGTGTCCTGCTTCATCACATGTATAAAAGATGATCCTAGATAAATATTTTCTAGTGTTATCTTTGTGAGAGTGCTTACCTCTAGAGCTATGAGATCTTCTTTTGGTTGACTTGGAATGTGATTTGGAGTGTACTGTGAGAGCTTCATCTTCACTTCCCATCTTTTCTTATTGAGCTGCTATCTGAGCTTCTTCTTGAGAGCACTCTTCCCATAGTTTGCTGAATTTGACTAACTTCTTTCTAGCATAGATTCCTTGGATGAAAGAATCCCATGACCTGGGAAGGCCATTCAAGGTAATCATCACAATATCTGCATTTTCCACTTCTTCATCAACAGCTTCTAGTTTTTCCTTTATTTGAGAAACTCTTGTGAAGTAATACTGGATTGTTTCTACATTTTGAATCTTCACATTCTTCAATTGGTTTCTCAGAGTCATCTTCTGGTTTATGTTCTTCCCTTCAAACAATTTGGTTAGGGCATCAAACATATCTTTAGGTGTCTTTAGGGAGGACACATGTGGTATGAGATGGTCCTTGATAGAATCAGCAATGATTCTCTTTTCCATAACCAACATCTTCTTATGCAATGCCTTAGCCTCATCTCCCTCTGGAACTAGAACACCCTCATGGATGTAGGAGCCCAACTCATTCTCTTCCAGGACCAAGGAGATCCTATACTTCCAAGCTCGAAAGTTATCATCTCCCTCAAGCTTGGTATGATGAGACATCTTAATTGAGAACCTCAAATGGAAATACAAAATATTTTAGATCTTACCAGGTCAAGATGTCGGATCTGAAAGTTGAGCTGAAATCATGTAGAGCTGGTTTAGGAGAAAATTAGGGTTTTGCTTTTCAGGAGTTCTATCCACCCAAATGCCTTGAAATTTATCCCTAACTTCAAATTTTGGGAGGAGATCAATCCAAGCCTAGGATCACTGAAAAATTCCTCTTCTATGAAAAGCCCTAATTTTCGGCAATAGTGACAGGTCCAAAACTGGAAAACCTCAGAATTGGATTTTTCTTCGACAAAAAGATGCGCCCTAAGGAGGAGAGTTATTCCACCTTAATTTTGCTGAAAATATGTGGAGAGAGATCCACAAAGTAGGAATCCCTAGTTCCCGCAGCTGCACAATGTCTTCTTCTCAGGTTAGCTCTGATACAATGTTAGTTTTTCAACATTCAAGCTAGCATTATGTTAGGATATTTACTAAGAGAACAATAAGTATAGAAATAAAACACAAGAGACAATGAACACAGTGTTTTTCATCGAGGAAACCATAAATGGATAAAACCCCGCAACTTTTTCAGCGATACAATCAACACAAAAGGTAAAACCCAAAAATATTAAGATGCACTCCCGACATCAGTAATGTTCTTCTTGTCTAGCCCCAGTGTCTTCTCCTTCCTCAACTATGTGCTACACTTGAGTGTGTGAGTGATGTGTTCTAAATAGAGAACCTAGCTCTCTATTTATACTAATCCCAGCATGACTAAAACCCTACTAGGGCCGACCTCTACTTGGAGAGTCTAATAACCCTAGTGCCCTGGAACTGCGGGGAATTTAACCCTTAGAAAATAAGAGGGTTATCCGCTATGACTTGACATGACTTGTTTACATTATCTATTCTCCCGATTGAAACATTGGGGTGTGACATAACATGATAACATCTTGGAATAAACATCAGGTTACAATAGATAAGAAATACAAGTGAATACGTTCCGAAGTTACAATTACATCAACAATTGACTCATGGACATATGAGGAAAATGAAAAGCAATTTCACTATGGATTAGCTTAATAGGTGCATAGGTTTTCTCATGACTGAATATCTCATACTTATGCTCTGGGTGTTTTCCTAGAATGTAACCCTCACAAACTCCTTTGGAAAACTTGATCTTTGGAAATCCTATGACCTTGTCTTTACCACACAAATATGAAATATATTTATAATATATATTTCAAAATCTACCACTCCAATTCTTGATGGATTCATTAGCACGAGTGGGGAGAGAAGAAGGGTTTGAGAAGGGAATGAATCATGAGAACTTGTACACTTTTGAAATGTGATAAACAAAACATTTAGGAATGACTCTACCATTCAAGATATCAGATATTTCAACATGATTGGGAGTAAAAACAACCTTCTTAGGATACCCAGTTTTAGTCATCCGATAGACTAATAAGATATTAGCAGAAAGACCTGGGGCATACAAAACATTATTGAAGGAACCATGGTCAAGAACTATGTTACCCTTTCCCTTACTTTCATTTTTTGAGTTATCTCCAAACAAAATATTTGGACCATTTGAATCATTAAGAGAGAATAACACCTCCCTTGTCGAAACCATGTGACTTGAATCCCCAAAATCAATCTTAAAGGAAGGAGATATTAAAGTGCTTGCAACCAGGGCATGGACTCTCTCGTTGTCTCCAAAACTTGATCCTCCTTACTTCTTCTTTGCACCTTTAGGAAGCAATATGTTGTGTTTTTCTAGGATTCTAGTGAACATATTGATTTGTTTCTTCATGTAATAGCTCTCAGTAGGAAATCCCTTACTACAGTATGCGTAGTTTCTCATTTCACCTTTACCTTTGTTCTTCGGGGAGTTATTATTCTTGGAGTTTGAGGAATCCTCATGAGACTTGGACTTGTATCATTTTTGGTGTAAAAAACAATGTCAGGACTATAATCCTCCCTTGTCCAATTTGGTCATTTATTTCTAAATCAGGAGTCATGTCTAATTCAGGAGTCTTTTCAATCTATTTTTAGTCACTAGCACCATTGGGTCCACTTGGCCTAATTGGGACACATGTACCAGTTACAAAAGTGAGGGGAACACATGTACCAGTTCACTTGCATGCATCAGTTTAGGAGCCTCCTAGATCAATCCCTAAAAATGAGGAGCCACTGGGAGTGTTTATACCAACCTCCATTAGTTGAGTTCAGTTGGTGACTAGTCAAGCTCAATTAGGAGTCAATTAGATTGAGTTCTAGTCCCTTACATTTATTTCTACTCAGTTAGCGCTAGGATTGCATGGATGCATGCAGGTGAGGCACATTTACTCACCTACCTCAGTCATTTAGACTAGTTAACATTGAATTATACACTTGAGTTTGGATTTTGAACTCCGGTGAACTCTGATAATGATTTAGACAAGGTCAGTTATTCATTTAGTCAAGTAGAGTCCAACCAATTACAATTTCCTGACATGGATTTGAATTTCATGAGGATATTTATCCATTGTACTTCAATTTAATTAGTTATCTAATTACTTTTGATTAATTAAAGCATCCACGTTTACAAGCCATTTTTGCATTGTTTCATTCTTCAATTTCTGAGTAAAATTGTGTCATATATGCTATGAGTTGTGTGTTGATCCACAAATATATGTGCTCAATTTAATATGGTATCAGAGCCTTGGTAGGACAAGGCACTTCTCCTACTACACATTCATACTTGGATCAAAAAAAAAATTGAGCAAAATTGTGTTATAGCTGATTTTACCACTCCAGGTGAATCACACTTGTATGGCCTTTTCCCTGTCCCTCTACAAACTCCTTACACCCCTTGGACCATTTTTTGTCCTTTGATGTTTCTTTGACCATACCTAAAAACATGTGTAAATTGCTATACGTGACTTTTAAACCCTTAATCGTGTATATATGTGGGTTTGACCTCTAAAACTATGTACATCGGGATGTGTGCATAATCCAAATCCTTTTGGAGTTTTCCTTGACATGGATCCGACTCACTTGACTCTTGGCCTTCCATATGCCTTGAGATCGCTCAGATTCGACCTTTCACTACCCCTTTGAAAAGCTATATAAGGAACTTTTTGGTACATTGAAGGCGTAAGAGAGAATTGAGAGCAAAGAAACTATAGTCCATTGTTGTCGGAACTTATGCTTGAGTCTGCATCCCTTTGTCCCTTGGAGCGCTTTTGTGTTCTTCCCAAGCTTGCCTTTTGCTTGTGAGATTGCTATCGAGAGATGGAGGATTGAGGTGGTGGAGGCCCAAGTGGGGGATTCAGTTTCTTCGATTCGCAAACGTGCCTACAGAGGTTGCATCCATTGTAATCTCTGATTTTTATTAATAGAAATATCTTTTCCTATCCAATAATGTATGTTTGGATGAATATTTTATCCATGGGATGATTTCAAATGCTTATACATTGTTGATTATATATGCTAGAATAGATATAACACCAATATATATAGTATGCTTGTATTGTTTACTTGTTGTTGAGGAAGTAATCTATCAATTCAAGCTGAAGTTGGAAAGCTCAACGGGGATCTACTTCAACTATCCGAAATAAGGTACAAGGTCTGATCCTTTAGTGTTAGATATTTAATTTCTATTGCATATTGGAAAGGATTGATTTATGGAGTCAAGCTGTCTATTGTGGTACCCCAAGCCATAGGAATTTCTCTCCGTAACAAAATTAGTGACTCTGCGGGCTAGTTCCTAGTAGTTTTCCTTAGGGGGTTTTCTATCAGCACAACGTACTTGATATTATTGACTTGCTCTTTGTTTCTCCTTGTTTCCGTGTTGCATTTTATAGTATGTTCATCCACTAACACTCCCCTTTATTTGTTTGACCCTTGGCCTGCTTTTTACCACTGCCTTCTCTGTATATGCAGGCTTTTGGCCAAAAGACACGTACATATGCAGAGTTTTGGCCAAAAGTCACATATACACCAGGTTTTTGGACAAAATCCGCAGATACATGCAGGTTTTTGGCCAAAATTCGCATATATACACATTTGTTCTTTAAACAGCCGCATACATCCTCCCTTTTGGTGAGTTTGATGTTGTGGGAAGTTGTTGGGTGGGTTGTGATTGTGGTTGGGTCTTCCTTGGGTCTGATGTTGTCTGTTGGATGCTTCTTTTGCGACCAGAGATCACTTTTTCATTTATTTTTCTTTTAAAGTAGTTTTAGTCATTTAAACTTTTTTTTTTTCCATTAGTGCATTACTCTTTTTTGTCTTGGTGTCTTGCTAGGCTTGTCTTTTATACTTGTTGCAAAGACTGAGAGTTTTAGATGACTTTTATTGAATTTTTCATTCTTTTATATGAAAAATACAAGGTAGTTGTATTTTTTATTTTTTTTTGCATATGGATTTGAGGAGGTACTTGCATTGGATTGCTTGGATGAGAGTTGTGTTTAGGATTTCATATAGGAAGGATTGCATTGGCATTCAGAAAGGAATATATATTTATGCATCTAATGTAGTGGCATACCCTATTTTTCATTTGACAAAGATTGCACTTAGCATTGTTTGTTATGGTGTGCATATTTATTTCACTGTTGAGTCATAATGTCATTAGTTGCATGGCCATTTCCCTTCGAGTAATTACAGCCAATGAAAATCAATGCATAATAAAATGAATTACACTCTTTTCTTTTACAGGATGCACCAACAAGATTAGGTTTTAGGGTCTTGGAATAGTTCATTGTGAGTAAATTCTCCAAGACCACTAAACAACAACATGTATGTGTCTGTCTAGGTGAGAGTGTGAAATTCCTTGGTATAATTGATGTTTCTCAGGATCCTCCTCTCAAAAGGGAGTTAAGCATGAGGCAGTGTGAGCGATTATTGATTGGGATGACCCCTAGTCATAACTGAGTAGCACCAGAGATATTTCTAGGATTGTATTCATATCTGGGGGCTCTTTCGAGAGTTTCAAGATTTGATACCCTGCCCATATGGTCAATCTTGCCTGCGAATGTCTACCTAAGCATTGATTATGTTGAGGTGACCTTAGTTGCCTTACCTAGGTTATCGAGGGGGTACTTTGCAGGGGTTATTCTGTAGGTGTCCCGGCTAGGTAGAGGTCGGACAGCACAGTCTCTTTATGCGTTGAAGCTAAGGGCCACTATAATTGGTTACGTACCTCCACTTATAGTGTATGGGAGTTTCGAGCCTCTCCTAGGCGAGACATACCTACTGCATTCGGGAGCTCACATATCCTCCCCTTGGTTTGCTTGTATTTTGGATGTATATTTTCATAGGAGTGTTCTCTTTGTGCACTAGTTGGCCTTTGGGATCATGGTTACTTGAGTATATTTATGGTCTGTTGAGTTCGGGTCCTTTTATTTTTGGCATGCCTAGTATTCTATCACCCGTCCTTGGTCCTAGTATGGACCCTGGTGTCATACTTGGAAGCATCACATCCCCTTACCGTTCTCATAGATTTGGGAATGGTCTTATTCCATCCTCTACTCCATTTGTGGAGGATTTTTATTCCCTTCACTCGGTCTTTTACATCAGTGGTCACCCTCACGGGGGTGGTTGTGGATGCATGAACGTTGGGTCTGCACCTTACTTTCCTTTTTATGTCCCATTGTTCACCACATTGTTTCCTTTGGGTGTAGTTTTCATGATCATTCCTCCCTATTTCCTATAGTTTGGATTCTTTATTGACTATTTTGGGTTGTTTTGGACTAATATGGTTGTCATGTAGGATCTGTTTTTTGTACACTCTCTCTGAGGTTTCAACCTATTCGTTCCTATCATAGGTATAATATCTAAACTGGCATATAGGTTAGGATTTCACATCCGCTTTCATTTTGCATGACCTTATGACCGTTTGATATTATCCTTAGGTAGGAACCCATTCCACGGTATCATGGAACCTTCATGATGTTGTTAGAAGTGGTACTATGTGAATGGTAGAGCTTTCCTATACATGGATGTCCTAGTTAGCTCCCTTTTTCATTTGGTACCCATGTTGTGATTCCTCTCTTAGGTCCGGGAGTCCCCTTTAGTCCCTCCATGTCCTTGAGCAAGAGCTTCATACTCCTCTTGAACTTTGTGCTGGCCATTTTCCTCAAAACTCCCTTGTATATGTCAAGTTGTAATTGTATTATCATGAGCTTTGTCTGCATTATTGAGATTTATGCCGACTTCCCTAACATTGCGTTTTATCCATATAGCCTGAGCTTGTCTCATGTCTAGCCATGTAGAGCCATTTTATATATCCTTTGCAGCTTGATTCCCTTTTTTACCAGGAGGGGATTTTCCCCCAAGTGTCAATATCCTGCACATGTGTCCTTGCATTGAGCATAGGTATGTTCACTGCTTGGCACTAGTTTGTTTGCCCCTATGACACTCGTCTCCTCCTATTCTATAACTATAAATAATTTTTATTCTTTTTCAAGCTTTTTAAATATTTGAAAAAGTCCAAAAAAATCAAAAAACCAAAAAGCCGGACAAGGAACGATGTTATCTTTTGGAAGTTGTCGAGTCGTTTCACCTTCGAACAGAGCACTGTATATCACATCCATTGGTTGGGTTTATAGTTTGACTTTAGGAGCTGTACTCATTTATCTGATTTTATCTCCACCGACTGGTTAAGCTTCCAGTCTCCATGGAGCCTCTGTCGATGCCTCCTGTGTCGTAGAGGTGTCCCAGTTTGTATAGCGAGTCTATGCTGCCTTTATTTAGTCACCATATGCCATTATGCTCTTGTTTGAAGGAGGTTGAAACTTGATTCGACCATTCCTCAGTTATCTTGAGTTTGCATGTCGGCCATTCCCAGTACAGTTACTGGTTCATGCACCTTATGATCGAGTCCTTCCACATTATACAGCTTTGCTGAGTACCTCGTGTTGGATAATGGGGGATACCTTAATGCCCTCCTTCCAGTGGATTTCATCCCATTGACTTCAGATCATTTATTCTGGGATTAGAATCTAGAGTCATTTTGAGTGCCTTGAGACTTGCAGCCATCAGTGGCAGGTTCTCTCGCCATCAACAGTCTTTGGGAATACATCAATGTCCCCTAATCGATGGATCCTCTCAAATGTTCGACCTGAACACATTGATTCACACTTGTTAGTTTGCACTCTAGTACCTTGATTCCCATTTTCATTATCGGTAACGGCATACATCAATGACCGATAATCATATGATGGACTACTATGTTCAACCTCGACACCTCTATTCACATAGTAGGACATGTACTTGTAGCGGTTTGTGTAGAAGACCTTCTAGATTGGTGGCATCTCTTATATGCTACCTCCTTGATTGTGCCAGTGTTCATGGGATTTTAGCTCTCGTGACTTGATTCCAGTATATGTCAGACATTTCCAGCTATTATGGAGATCTTGATCCATTGTATATCTTCAGCCATTATGGAGATCTTGATCCTTTGTAAATCTTCATCCTGGAGATTTTGATCTATGTATATTGTACATGGTGATGACCACTTATGTGATATCTTGTATCATGCCTATTCATGGCCATTATACTCTTATGTATCTGGGACTACTATATGTATTTGTAGTTATGTGCAGAGTTGTATCATTATACTATGTTGATTGGGTGGCTGCTCTTCCATTTGAGATTCTTCATCACTCCACTTTTGGGATGGACTTATAATGTATTTAGTCCATCGTATGACCCCTCTGACCTCACACATTACGGGGCATCTATTATAGCTGATTTTACCACTCCAGGTGAATCACACTTGTATGGCCTTTCCCCTATCCCTCTGCAAACTCCTTGGACCCCTTGGACCATTTTTTGTCCTTTGATGTTTCCTTTACCATCCCTAAAAACAAGTGTAAATTGCTATACACGACTTTTAGACCCTTAATCACATATATATGCGGGTTTGACCTCTAAAACCGCGTATATCGGGAAGTGTGCATAATCCAAATCCTTTTGGAGTTTTCCTTGACATGGATCTGACTCACTTGACTCTTGGCCTTCCATATGCCTTGCGATCGCTTGGATTAAACCTTTCATTACCCCTTTGAAAATATATATAAGGAACTCTTTGGTACATTGAAGGCATAAGAGAGAATTGAGAGCAAAGAAACTATAGTCCTTTTTTGTCGAAACTTATGCTTGAGTCTACATCCCTTTGTCCCTTAGAGCACTTTTGTGTTCTTCCCAAGATTTCATTTTTATTGTGAGTCTGCTATCAAGAGATGGAGGATTGAGGTGGTGGAGACCCAAGTGGGGGATTCAGTTTCTCCGATTCGTAGACGTGCCGATAGAGGTTGTATCCATTGTAATCTCTGATTTTTATTAATAGAAATATCTTTTCCTATCCAATAATGTATGCTTGAATGAATATTTTATCCATGGGATGATTTCAAATGCTTATACATTGTTGATTATATATGCTAGAATAGATCTAACACCAATATATATAGTATGCTTGTATTGTTTACTTGTTGTTGAGGAAGTAATCTATCAATTCAAGCTGAAGTTGGAAAGCTCAATGGGTATCTACTTCAATCGTCCAGAATAAGGTACGAGGTATGATCCTTTAGTGTTAGATATTTAATTTCTATTGCATATTGGAAAGGATTGATTTTTGGAGTCAAGCTGTCTATTGTGGTACCCCAAGCCATAGGAATTTCTCTCCGTAACGAATTGCTCCTTCCAGTACTACACCAGAAGCAGATAATTTACCACTTAATATCCCAAGTTAAGGAATTTTTAATCGATATTTCTTTATCAACTATGCTGGGTGTGAAGGAAATTCCAAAAGTGCAGGTTGTCAACCTTACTTTGTTTGTTTGATTGTGTGATTTACAGATTTATCAGTCTCCTTCACTACAATCGCTACAAGCAGTTCAATCTTCTTCACTGCATTTTCTATAGAAGCTCAGTATTCTTCTTTGCATTCTAAATGGCCCCTCCAATGGAGCTTATAACTCCTTTCAACTACCACCGGTGTAAGGAGGACATGGAGATGCAGCTATGCTCCAAAAGACTCTTCAAACTCACAATGGAGACAAAGACACAACCAATTCACTATGTTGACAAATAAAAGTATTGGAATAGGATTGATGAAGCATATGGATGCTTGTGCCTCTCAATATCTCGATATCTTCTCTTCCACATCAATGGATTAAACACTCGCAAGAAGGTTTGGGATAAGATTGCTTCCTTATTTGACAAGCAGGATGACCTGAGGATCTATCTACTGGAGAATGAGTTGATTTCTCTTCATCCAACCAATTTCGAAGCACTAAATGACTTCTTCACCAAATTCAAGAATCTATTGTTCCAACCAATACTAATAAAGGTTGATAAGGAGGATGATCAACTCATCCTTTCCATTCTCTCAAAACTTGGTGCAGACTACTCAATCTTTGTATCAACATTTAATTCAGTGAAGCTCACTACTCCAAATTGGAGGATTCCTACTCTTAAATCCTTCATTGAATCTCTCACTCATGATCATGACAAGTTGATCCAAATGGGGTTCATTCAATATTCCAACTATCAAGCACACAATTGTAGGAGGACCTAAGGTAGCGAATGATAAAGGGAATCAAAATGATGAGTCTCCTATGGATAAAGAGCAGTTAAATGAGAATTTAGGTTCAAAGAGAAGCAAGAAGAATGGAAAAGGAAAGACACTATATTGTTACTATGGAAGGGGATTTAATCTAGAAATCCTCTGTATGAGAAGAACAATTGATGAGATGGCTCTTCTTCTAAAGAAACATAACATTATTGTACTTTCTAGCACAAGGAAGGCTGACCATAGAGAAAAACTGAAGAACACAAAGAGACATGCCATGCACTGAAGGCTAATTTCTCAATAGCAAATTCCTTCCTTAGTGATTCTATAGCTTCCAACCATATGGTTGAATCTAGAGAATCATTCTCTTCCTTGCAGTCTTTTGATGGTCCTAGTATTCAGATGGGAAATAACACTTAAATTCAAGCCAAAGGGAAGGGTTCTATCAAGGTTGAAGATGGAAATTTCAAATATGTGCTTTATGTTCCCTCCTTAGCTGCAAATCTATTATATTTATACCATATGACTCATACTGTCTCTCCAAAGTGAGTGATATTTGGTCCCGAATTAGTGGAGATCACATATATCTCTACTGGGAACATCATAGTGAAGGGTCCTACAAATCATGCCTCTAAGGCATATGATTTCTCACACTTCATCCCATTTTCAGAACTAGTGCACTCTTAGAATCCACTTGAAAGGGATGTTGGAATATATTAAACCCACTCACAACTTAGGATAAAATAATTAATCATATTTGATTAATTATTCACCCACTAGCTTAATTAGTTGGCATCCACTTGCACCTTAAAGTCAATACATGGAATCTATATCCTAGGAATGATTTATTTCCAATTATATGTTGATCTTTACCACCTTTTGACCATCCAAAATTAGTATACATTACTTTACAGCAGATTCTGCTTTATTCTTCTTTTTGCGCGGTTGCTGCGTTTCTATGGATAAGATAAAAGCTAGTCAACTAGGAAACTGGGAGCTTTTGTTTCCAACCCATCCTCCATTAGTTTTTCTCCATATTCTAGGATTAGCATGTTTTTTCCATCTCCTTGACAACTCACTGATTCTTTTTCCAACTCATGAGGTCCTTGATAGATTTGGGAAGTGCTTTAGCCACCTATGGGGGTTTTCTATATTTTGGTAAGTCAGCGTTTTTGAGATTTATGAGTTGTTTCCATACAATTTGATTTTCCTATGAGGGATGTACTATTTATGTACACTATTATTCATCATTATTCAATGTAAGGATACACACCAATATTCATCTCTTCATTCATGTGATTCAATCTCTTTTCTTCTCTCTATTTTTCCTGTGTATGCTTGTGATAATTCTTAGTAGCAAGATCTATTTTATGTGATTATTATTAGCATCATTTTTTATAGCATTGATATATTATTTTTACATGGTATCATATCAGAAAGGTTGATCAAGATCTATAGAGTTGAGGAGCACATCCAGTCTCCTATCCCTCTCTGAAGAAGAGCTTATCTAGCTTACAAGATTTTCTCCTAGTTTGTTTTGCAGGTTGCAAAGAGTATCTACTAGAGCATATCAACAACTTCAATATGGATTCAAAAATTGCTCTACTATATCCTTTAAACTATGCTGATTGGAAGCCAAAGATGAGTGCATACTTGAAGAGGCAATGTCTCTTTGATGTCTCCATTGGTGCATTGAGTGAACCTGAGTGTTATGAAGAGAAGATTGATTGGAAAAATAATTGTGATAGAGCTTATGGAATTATGTGTTTGGGAATGTCTCCAAATATATATCATCTCATGGATTCTACTAAATTTCCATTTGAGCTTTGGAAAATTTTGGACAAAGCTTTTGGTTTGCAGGAAATTGAAGATGAAGCATGGAGCAAACCTAGAATCTCCTCTTGTTCTCTCTCTCAATATTCCTTGGCCTTTACATTCTCTGATGAATTTGATCATTATGAATAATTTTATCATACAGTTCATGTTGTTGCTACCCTCATTGATTCAAATGCTTCCTCCTTCAATGAAGAAGCAAATATTGAAGAGCCATCTTTTTCTGTGTCTCTTGAAGGTGATTTTTCTTCTTGTGATACTATTGATGAAAAATAAGTAACATATGGATCTTCTGCTGATATTTATTATGATCCTATAACCCATTAATTGTTCTCTAAATATCCTATCTTATATTCTGATATCTATGTGCCAGATTCTTCACACCTTTTGCATACCTCTCTCATTGATGGTGCGCAACCTAGTGACTTCCAGGATGTTTGCTTAGCCACATCAAGCCTTCTTTGTGTCATACCACTTACCTTACTTGATCTCATGTGCTTCAGCATATCCTCCTTTGTTCTTGGCATCAATACTCAGAGCCTTCTTGAAGATTTTGAACATCTCCTTATTTCCTCCTTTCATACAGAGGATTCATTACCAGTGTATTCTCATGAGTCTATTGATATGCTTATATCTGATCCTTTGGATTATGATTTAGAAGAATATTTGTAGGTTGATACACATATAATACCACCATCCATACCATCTACCATACTTCTGAATAATCCAAAGACTATACAAATCCTAAGCTCACTACTTGATTCCTCATCGGTCTCTTATGCAGTGATATTTATCTTACATGGTTTGAAGTCTTTCCTAACTTTCAGTGGCTGGTTATCCATGCCCTTAGTCATATATGGATTGATATTAAACATGTTTGGATCTGTTCTAAACACTTATGGTTCAGATATTATTCCCATCCATCATTCATATTTTTACACCTATCAGTTTTCCCTAGTTGCTCATAATTTTCCTAGTCTGCCCTATATCCTCATGGAGCCACCGAAGCCTTTGTCCTTGCTGTTCCATATGCTACTATTTCTGATATATTAGAGTTTTATAAGCCTCATATTGGATATATACAGGTGCTACATCATATTGGAATATTGACATGTGATTCACATCACAATTTTGCAGCTATTCAGGGAATCGGGTGTGAAATAAATTGTCTTAACTTTTGTACTATTTGAGAAGGAGTATGCACAGATCTCTTTTCCATTTCAGATTATGTTTGCAGATTAGAGTTTGACAGCAGAAAGAAGCATTTAGATAATGCTCATACTTCATCATTTGATGAGATACAAGGAGTTTATCATCTTCCTTCTTGCAGGTTCTACACTCCAGCGCATGATCATGGAGTTCATGATTTCTTCAAGTCCTTCATCCAGAAGCAGTTCAGTGAGCTGATTAAATTGAATATGAAGATATGTTGAAGACACAATTCAAATTATGTGCCTTGTCCTATCTTGAGGGAGGATTTTCCCCATTTGGTTTTGCCTCTTTCCTCACTTTTTTGGACATAACAATTATTAAAGGGTTACCATAGCCTTGTTGCTAGGCCCTATATGCATCCATATTTTTTTGTCATACCATCATAAAGTCGGACTTATAGGGGGGTGTTGAATATATTAAACCCACTCACAACTTAGTATAAAATAATTAATCATTATTTGATTAATTGTTCACCCACTAGCTTAATTAGTTGGCATCCACTTGCATTTTAAAGTCAATACATGCCATCTATATCCTATGAATGATTTATTTCCAATTCTGGGTTGATATTGACCACCTTTTGACCATCCAGAATTAGTATACAGGACTTTACAGCAGATTTTGCTTTGTTATGCTTTTTCTTGCTTTTCCTGCTTTTCTATGGATAAGATAAAAGCTAGTCAACTAGGAAACTGGGAGCTTTTGTTTCCAACCCATCCTCCATTAGTTTTTATCCATTTTCTAGGATTAGCATGTTTTTTCCGTATCCTTGAAAAATCACTCACTATTTTTCCAACTCATGAGGTCCTTGATAGATTTCGGAAGTGCTTTAGCCACCTATGGGGGTTTGCTATATTTTGGTAAGTCAACGTTTTTGAGATTTATGAGTTGTTTCCATACAATTCGATTTTCCTATGAGGGATGCACTATTTATGTACAGTATTATGCATCATTATTCAATGGAAGGATACACACCAATATTCATCTCTTCATTCATGTGATTCAATCTCTTTTCTTCTCTCTATTTTTCATGTGTATGCTTGTGAGAATTCTTAGTAGCAAGATTTATTTTCTATACTTCTTCTTAGCATCATTGCTGATAGCATTGATCTATTATTTCTACAAGGGAAGGTAAAAACATTCCATCTACTTTTTTTGTAGTTTCCACTAGTATTGCAGATATAGCTATATCCCTTTATGAGATTGAAATTCAGGGTGATTCATATCTAGATCCTGTCCCTACTCCCAAGAGAGAAGCTAGGAAGATGACTTGAAATCCATCTGACACACATAATACAAAGAAGCTTACAATATGTCATGCAATATCACCTCCTTCATAGAGATGCAACAAAATCCTTGTGAGATGCTACATGGAAAGGTCTGATCATTTAAACTGCTTTCAGAAGAATATAGAGGACCATACACCTCTTCATCCAGAAAAATGAAAAGGTTACAATCCTCCTTCCTTCCATCATCATTCTGGGAGAAGATGGAGAATTATACATGACAAGCCCTAAGCTACATGTGCACAGAACATCATGAATGTTTCTTCGCTACATCACAAAGATTGCAACAACATATTTTAATTTTTTTTTAAACTTGAATCCTGATTATATCTGCTTAGTTAGAGGGGGGATTTTTTCCCATGTGGTTTTTTCCCCAACTCCTTGTATTGAGCAGTTACTTTACTTGTTGTAATGGGTGACCTATGGTGTTAGTTACTAGGGCCCACAAATTTTCCAAGTTAGCATTCATGGGGGGTGTTAGGATTATAATCCTCCCTTGTCCAATTTGGTCATTTATGTCTAAATTAAGAGTCATGTCTAAATCGAGAGTCCTTTCAGTCTATTTTTAGTCACTATCACAATTGGGTCCACTTGTCCTAATTGGGGCACATGTGCCAGTTACTAAACTGTGGGGAACACTAATTGAGGCTAACTTCCATTGATTGCACTTGCATGCATCAATTTAGGAGCCTCCTAGATCAATCCATACAAATTAGAGCCATTGGGAGTGCCGATACCAACTTCCATTAGTTGAGTTCAGTTGGTGACTAGTCAAGCTCAGTTAGGAGTCAGTTACATTCAGTTTTAGTCCCTTACATTCATTTCTACTCAGTTAGCGCTAGGATTGCATGGCTACATGCAGGTGAGGCACATTTACTGACCTACCTCAGTCAGTTAAACTAGTTAACACTGAATTACACACTTGAGTTTGGATTTTGAACTCTGATGAACTTCGATAATGATTTAGACAGCGTCAGTTAACCACTCAGTCAAGTATATTCCAACCAATTCAAATCTCCTCACATGGATTTGAATTGCATTAGGCTATTTATCCATTGTATTTCATTGTAATTAATTATCTAATTACTTTTGATTAATGAAAGAATTCACAGTTGCAAGCCATTTTTGCATTGTTTCATTCTTCATTTTCTGAGTAAAATTGTGTGATCTATTATGTGAATTATGTGTTGATCCATGGATCTATGTGCTCAATTTAATACTTACCACAGTATGCACACTTTATCATTTCACCTTTACCTTTCTTCTTCTCGGAGTTATTATCCTTGGAGTTTGAGGACTCCTCATGAGACTTGGACTTGTATATTTTTTTATCAGGAGGATTCTTAGCCTTCTTCTTTCCTTTGGAATCTGTTGGGGCGCGGACCTTGAAGGTCCTTAATTTTGGTAACTCCACGGTTTTGGTGCGAAGCTTGTAAGCGGAGTTGTGGCCCAAAATAGTCTTAGGGGTGTCGGGGTTGGGTCAAAGCCCCTCTTTTTGTAATTAACCCATGGTTTGAACTCATGGGTTTTAAGCCCATGGTTTAAACACATGGTATTGTAATAGTGCACTTGTATAAATAGGCACTTATGTAAAGGAGTTAGGGTTGTTGTTGTTGTTGTTATGATGATGATAATTTGATGCGAAGCTAAGGCCTGTTTTAGGGTTTAAGGTTAATTCCAAGCTGTGTACATGGACAACCTCTGCAGCTGTGTGCACAGAGGGTTCTTGTAAGAAAGGGATCTGCAGCTGAGTGCGCAGTTTGGAGGAAGATATCTGCAGCTAAGTGTGTAGTTTTGGGATTATTGAGAGATATGCAGCTAAGTACACAGAGATCTGTAGCTGAGTGCGTAGATCAGAACTGTTGTTCGTAAAGAGTTGAATAAAACACAGTTCTATGGACGTAGCCCCTACATTGGGGGTGAACCATGTATATCTTGTGTTGTGGTGGTTCCATTTTAGTTTTGTGCTATTTTGTTTTATGAATTTGATAAGTAGGATATATTGTTAAGTATTAACTTCGCTGTGAATTCCCGGTTAAGGTTTAAGCAAGTAATTGTCTGTTTATCTAAACTGCGAAGCTAATTAAGTGACTGTCGAAGCTCTGTGTTATATGTTTAATATTTGTTAAGGTTAAAGATACAGTAATATCCCTCTCTTTCCTGCAGAAACCTGATTCTGCAGCACCCCATAGCTGTTTCAGGTGAGACTGCAACCTGTTCACAGGTTGTTGCTGAAAGGGCCAACACTGTGGGTCTTTTTGTTAGTTAAAATAATAGTATAAGAACCTGGGTCTTCCCTAAGCAACCAACAAATTGGTTCCATTGTCGGTTGAACCAGTATCTGCTCAAGAGGGATCTACGTCGTACCTGGAGGGATATGTTTTGTAATCCCTCAGTAAAAGAAATCGATGACTGGGTTGAGGACACCTATCTAAAATTTGCTGAACAAGAAAATAAAGATCCTCGTCTTAGCTCAGATGACTTTTTGCAAAGGTACATTTTTTCTAATATTTATGAAATTTTCTTTGGTAGTATCCACATAGAATTGCACCAGTGGTTATCGAGGTTGACAGAAAGAAGGACAAACTTCCAAGAAGATCAGTCTCCTGCCTGGACCCTAGAAAGAATTAACCTGTTGAAAAGAGTGAACAACGCGGTATCTAGAGTTGTTGACTTCTGGACAACGCGCACCCTTGAAGAATTTGTGACAGAGTTCGCCATCAACACACATACTTCTTTCATTGAAGAAGAAAGACAGTTCTTCAAAGGACCAAGGGGTAAGTACTTGAACTCACTTAGTCTACAAATTAAAATGCTCTTGGCTGAAAAACGCATACTGCTTATTGAATCAGATTGCTAGATTTAGTGCTACTAACCTATGTTTGAAAGTGAAAGTGCCTTCTAAGAGGAAAGTGGTTTGCTTCAAAGTGGTAAAAGATATAAGAGAACTTTTGGATCCTTTACCCTAGGCTAGAATACCGATTATACCCCTTTAATCCCAGAAGAGTCTGAATATGAAGAAACCCCTTTTGTTAGAAACTCTCCTATAACTCCGCAGCGAAGATCTGTTCTCCCTGAGAACCCGTCACAGTCTGAAAGTAACCCTAGCCTGAGTAGTCTTGTCGTAGGTCAGTCTGCCTTAGTAATTCCCCCCCCCCTGTTACCAGTTTTCCTCCTCCCCCTCCCCCCCCCCTCGATCCGCTATGGCCCATGTAAATGATGATATCAAGCTCCCAGTCTTTAGAGGAACTGGATCAGAGGATCCAGAGCAGTTTTGGTTCTTATGCGAAGTTGTTTGGACTACTAAGAACATTATGGATTAGAATACATGGATAGCGCAACTGGTCACATCTTTTAGAGACCAAGATTTAACCTTGTTTATGAATTTTTTTGGTACTTAGAACTATGTCTTGGATGATATTAGAAAAGCAATGATTAAAGAATTTAAGAAGCCTAAATCAGAGTCGCAGTCTATAACTGAACTAAAGGAAATTCAGCAGAAGCGAGGTGAATCAGTTTGGGACTTTGATCAGAGGTTTAAGGTTTTGCTGGATCAAGTTAGCTTCACTATTGGACCATAGCAACATAAAGAATGGTTCATTGCAGCACTGTTGCCACATATCAGGACTCCACTCATTCAACAGAAGGTTGTTGATCAACAAGAAGCATTGGAAATTACTATGAAGCTTGAAACAGCTCTTGTCGGAGATAATTCTGGAATAGCCCAAATACAAGCACAGTTAGCAAAAATGGCTTTGGAGCTTCGCGACATGAAGAAAGGGAAAGCTACTCGCAAAGAGGTTTGGTGTACACGATGCAAGACAAAAGGTCATGACAGAGAACAGTGCCTTGCAGTAAGAAATTATCTGAATACTGGTGCACCAAACCCGTTTAACCCCACTGTCCTATATTGTGAGATTTGTAGAAAAACTGGTCAGCATCGACCTAAATATTGCTACCTGCTGCAGAGATATGTCCAAGTTCCTAAGAATCCCTACTGCAAGTTCTGTAAGTCAGTTGGACACAATGAAGACGAGTGTCACAGCTTTGACCTCATGAGAGAGCGCACCTATGATTATTATAAGGTACAACCTGATGCACAAGGCAATGATGGATATGGTTACCATGGTAGTACATCAGGTCGAGGTAATTTCAAAGGTTTAGGTTGTGGTGGTATGTGTGGAAGAGGTTGAGGCCAGGTAATTTTCTACAACTGTAATCAGGGAGGACATGTATCTAGAGACTGTCAGAACCCAACTACGACATGTCGATATTGCAGAGCAATCAATCATGTGATTGAGCAATGTCCACAGTTGATAGCTAAGATACAATAAAGAAATGGTGCTCCTACTCAGAATGTTCAGATGATTGCCGTAGATAAAAGACCTGCCCCAACTCTCAATGTTGTTACAAGGAGTGGAGCCACGACGCAAGTGCAGAATACATAGAAACAATCTGTCGAGGCTTGGTTCTGTAAGACCCTAGAGAAAATTACAGCCTTTGATGTTGGCAGAGAAAAAGAAACATTTATGGAAGCCAAGAAAGACTTTGTTGATCCCAGAACATCAGTTGCAACTATGCAACAACATCGACAACAGTTACAGTCTCAAGAAGCTTCACCGGATCAAGTAAGTACACTAGCATCATTTTTGGAGAGTTGTATGAAGCTATTAAGAAACAAGAACGCTTTGAACGAGTTACAGAAAGTTCTACAGTCTTGCGAATCTCAATGAAGCTTGGATAGAGGCAAAAATGTTAATAGAGTTAGAAGGACTGGAAGAGACATGAGATTGCATGCTCAGATAGGAGATTATGACATGACTGATATTATTTTAGACCTAGGATCATAAGTGAATGTCCTAACTAGGAAAACTTGGGAACAAATGGGAAAACCTAAGCTTGAGTGGTCCCCTATACAACTGAGATTAGCCAATCAGCAGAAGATTGTGCCCTTGGGAAGATTCCCGGGTGTACCAGTGGATATTGATGGAGGTAGTACCCTAGCATATTTTGAAGTCATTGAAATAATTGATGATAGCAACCCCTATCCAGCATTGCTAGGAATTGAATGGGAAATAAAAAATGATGTAGTAGTCAACCTAAAGAACAGACATATGACTTTTGAAGATAAAGGCTTGAGAGTCATAGTTCCATTGGACCCGTCTCAAGGAGAAAGGTATACAGATCCAGTTAGACATGAAGATCTGGATGTTTTAGATCATATTTACAACATCACATCCAAATAAGAAGACTATGTTAACCCTACTACTAAAGGTATAATGGATTGGTAGTGTGACAGTTCTTGCATGACTGATTCAGACGAAGCCCTAGAGAATTGGCAGGACAGACTTTATGAACTACATGGACATCGATGTGCTAGAATTACCAAGTCTATCAGATGGCTTGGCTCATAGATAAAGATCTTTCCTACTTTTGATGGCTTGACAGACCTAGAAGATTTGATTACACAATTCTCAGAGCAAGTACCATATTCACAGAAAATGGAGACCCTAGGTTTAGTATTTAGAGCCGCAGCTTCCAGATAGTGGAATGCTCATAAAACGCATATCCCTAGTTGGATAGCTTGTCAAAAGCTTCTTCGCCTGAGATTCAGGGATCAAACTCAAGAGGTGAAAAGTATATTTAATGGTAAGACTAGCCCTCAGGAACATTTGAAACAGTGTTATGAAGCATGGAAGCATGTATCTTGTGAACAATGGATACATAGATTTGTACACACTCTGGAACTGGTAGCAAAGAACTAGTATGCGGAGGTTGAGCTTCGCCATGGTACTGTAAGTTGGGATAACCTTGTTGATAGTTTTGTGCTTACATTTGCTATTAATGAGGATTTCCCTGTTTTGGACGCAGCTATTAGGTTGATCCATACTAAGGTGTTTGATGATAAAGAATTAGCCCAGTAACAACCTGATTGGAAGGAACAAGAAGCTAATGCAGTAGAATGTTATAACCTTGACATTGATGAAGATGATGACCCATGCAACATTAATATTCTTGAGTTAGAAGGACACTACGAAGAAATACTTTCGGGGGTCGAAGCTCAAAGCTCTGTCGAAACTAGTGCCATGATGTGTCGAAGGTATGTACTATGTCAAATGTCCTTATTTGTGACCCAACCAAAGTTACTGGCTGTGCCGAAGAGGAAAGGTGTATCGAACCTCAAAATGCGACCGTTGGAAAAAATTAGATTTGGCAGAGCCAATACGTTAACTGCATTAACTGCCTGTAATGATGAGATTTTAAGGAATCTAGCACCATTTGGACAAGATCTACAATTGCTCTGTCAGATTTGGTGTCTTCAATGTACAGTTATGACAGATTTGGTTGATGGATTATATAAGAAGACACCCAAACCTGCGAAGTTCACATTAAGCATTTTCTTGAGTTTTACAGTTCAGTCCATGTCATCTTATCGCGAAGTCCAGGAATTGTTGAGCGAATTTAAAGAGAGGGGTATGCAGAATGTTATGAGAAATCCACTTGCATCTGCACCTTGCAAAGAGACTCCCACAATGCTGAGTCAGCCAATGTAGACATGATCAATCAGGAATAAGTTTAGGGCATAAGTTCATTCTAAGCGAAACGAAGAACAGAACCAGCCATCAGGAAAGACACTAGAGGATTCCATGATGAATCCTCCTTGAGAATTCAAAGACCTTGGTGATGATGAGAACGTTGCACCACAGTGTCCACCATATCTTCCACCTATGTGACCAAGAGTTCAGCCACCTCAACGGATATCCAAGTTCACATTACGCACCCCGTTGCTGCCATAGGGTGTGCAGCTGGTTGGAACAATGACAGGAAAAATAGACCGGCTAAAGTACGCAGACCACGACATGAATTATCCTGGGAAATTTCCACAATTCACAGCTGGGAAATACTTGCACTCTGTCTATTATCCAGAGACCAGTACGATGCTACTGGAAGTGAAATAGTGGGCTGTTGGCTTTGAGCAAGCTAGCATGTAAAAATGCTGAATGTTCCCCACTTCGGTTGCAGCACGCTGGTTACCATAGTGGTTAAGCAACTATTTGCCTTGGTGCATGATGGGCACCTATGGATAGGAAGCCAAAGAATTCCTATTGATGGAGAATTGATCCATAAGATTACAAGCTTTCCGAAGGAAGGGCTGATCCTAGCATTGAGTTCGTGGGAAAGCATGAAGACACAAAGCTGGCGCAAAGCATGAAGGAACGCTTCAGGCTGACGAAGGGAAAGCGAGGGTATCAAACCTCGACAATCCAGCACCAGAAAACTCGCTTCGCCGCAGAACTGCTAGCATGCAAGCTAATGCAGAAGTGTAGACCAAATGAGGTATCTGCCCCAATTGTCAGTATTGCTGTGAACTATGCCGAAGGCTACAGTTACAATTGGGCAGTGTACATTGCCAAGGAGTTCCTCGAAGACGTCCGTAATGTGCAGGAGAAAGGCAGACCCTTTCAATACTCATGGTTGTTAGTGCTTATTGAACTGGTAGGATGGCAAGAACCTACCGATGCACAGTTTATTGATGTGCCTCCACACATGCCTGGCGCAGCAAGATACACATCTCTGTGGGTGTCACAGGATAAAACCTTCTAGTAGATGATGAACTACATGTTTGCCTTTTATTCGATGAATATTTCCTATGAGATCCTAAAGACACTGCGGCTCAGTAATGAGCTATTTTCTCAGTATGCAGGAGTGGCCAATTTCAGGGCTGACATGCATCATGTCTTCGCCCAGGCCCATGCAGATAGCAAGCACAAATGGTCGAAGTTTCCATATGTGGTGAATGAGGAAGACATCCTTGCAGTATTCAAGTAGTGGTCGGCTGAATGGATGAAGGACGCGGGGACAAGGCCGAGCATACCAGTTCCCCCGGTAACAGATGTGGGCGCAGGTCCCAGTTAGACGCAGCAAAATAACCCACTTGAAGAAAGCGACGAACAAGATGAGTCAGAGCAGAATGGAGATGATCAGGGTGGCGATGATGGAGGTGATGAAGAAGAAGAAGAATCAGTCAAGACAATCTCCGACCCTAATCGCCCAGATAAGCGCAAGTCGCCAGAGGCAGAGGAAGTGACTAAACCTCAGTCTAGAAAGAAAATGAAGGCATCAAAGGGAAAGAACATTGTCGAAGAGCCCGCTTTGATGATGGAAGAGCTTGATCAGGCTCTGACAAGGTCCATAGAAGCATTAACCAACAAGTGGTCAGAATTCGCAGCTACACATCTTGATGCACTCTCGGGCGTAGCGCAGCGAATTACAAAACTCAAGGCATTAGCATAAAGATCAGTGACTGGCACTGCAGTAAGTAGTGCCCTAGCAAGCACGTAGCCAGATACTTAGCAATGGCCAACCAGAAATAACAGAGGATAGGTCCCAAGTGTGGCCCTCATAATAACTGAAGCAACATCTCCCTCGTAGATGAGCATGACAATTGAGATAGACTACACCAAGTTGTCTATGCCGGAGCTGCATCTGTGCTGGTTAGAAATTATGAATGAGATTCGAGAGTGTGAAATCTACTCACACAGACATTTGGAAAATTCCAGGAAGCAGAGTGAGAACCTTGCAGCACATTTGGAAGAAGCTGAGCAACAAAAGAGGGAATCAGAAAGCAAGCAGGTTGCACTAGCGCGAGCAGTGGATGAGGCATTTCGAAGTCTCCCTGACTTCGACATGTAGGTTGAAGAAGAACCTGAACAAAGGATAGTAAAGTTGAAGGACTATGCACACCAACATCGCAGCCAGATAGGAAAGATGAAAACAGAGCATGAGGCTCAGATTGCGGAGCTTCAACTTCGCATCACTCCTGAGATTCCACCAGAGGTCAGGGAACAGCGTTGTAGGGATATTCAAGCCTCAACAATGAATATCGCAGATGTGGTGAGCAGTGCATCCAAGCTACTAGAAGAAAGCATTGAGGCATGGGTGAACTTGCAGGACAACCTAGAAGTGGAAAAGCTGCAAGAAACCATCAAGCAGTGACAGACAGAGCTGGAGGCAATAAAAACATAGATTAAGACATTGCCTCCTATGTAAAAGATGCTTAAGGTGAAGTAGAGCAATGAGATCCAGTAAGAAATTGAGGCGTGCAGAAGGAAAGAAACACTACTGGTGAACTCTGTGCAGCCTCTTATTAATGAGGCATTGGAGTTGAGCACTGCTGCAGACATCCAACTCAAAGTTTTGAAGGAGTATGATGCATTCGCATAGGAAAAGGCTAGCGAAGCATCGTCAGCAACATTGCAGGAGATCGTGAAGAAGGAGAAAGCAGCTGAAGATATTATGTGCAGCCTCAACAAGAAGTCCACTATATTCACCAACATTATTCTCCCACTAGAAAAGCAGCAGAGTGCCCCAGGATGGGACACTGGTGAGTCTTAGGGGCCTGTTGGGGCGCGGACCTTGAAGGTCCTTAATTTTGGTAACTCCGCGGTTTTGGTGCGAAGCTTGTAAGAAAAGTTGTGGCCCAAAATAGTCTTAGGGGCGTCAGGGTTGGGTCGAAGCCCCTATTTTTGTAATTAACCCATGGTTTGAACTCATGGTTTTTAATCCCATGCTTTAAACACATGGTATTGTAATAGTGCACTTGTATAAATAGGCACTTATGTAAAGGAGTTAGGATTGTTGTTGTCGTTGTTATGATGATGATAATTTGATGTGAATATAAGACATGTTTTAGGGTTTAGTTTAAGTCCCAGCTGTGTGCATGGACGACCTCTGCAGCTGTGTGCATAGAGGGTTTTTGTAAGAAAGGGATCTGCAGCTGAGTGCGCAGAGATCTGTAGCTGAGTGCATAAATTAGAAATGTTGTTCGTAAAGAGTTGAATAAAACACAGTTCTGTGGACGTAGCCCCTACACTGGGGGTGAACCATGTATATCTTGTGTTGTGGTGGCTCCCTTTTAGTTTTGTGTTGTTTTGTTTTATGCATTTGATAAGTAGGTGAATGATAAGTAAGATATATTGTTAAGTATTAACTTCGCTGTAAATTCCTAGTTAAGGGTTAAGCAAGTAACTATCTGTTTTGTCTAAACTGCGAAGCTAATTAAGTGACTATCGAAGCTCTGTGTTATATGTTTAATATTTGTTAAGGCTAAAGGTACAGTAATATCCCTCTTTTTCCTGCAGAAACCTAATTCTGCGGCACCCCATAGCTGTTTTGGGTGAAACTGCAACCTGTTCGCAGGTTGTTGCCAAAAGGGCCAACATTGTGGGTATTTTTGTTGGTTAAAATAATAGTATAAGAACCCAGGTCTACCCTAATAAACCAACAGAATCCACCTTTGAATATCCAACAACCAAATCTTGATCTTTGGAAGGTTTGATGGTGCCCATCATGACCAATTTGTCTTGCTGTTGAGTCAAGGATTCCATGAAATATTCTAGTGAAGGAATATTCCAGGTTCGATCTGTCATCTTTGTGGCATGTAAGGTTGAAACAAATACTGAGTAGCCATGGCCAAGCTTCGAAAGTATGGCCAATACTAGTTGTTCATATTTCTTAATGATACCACAGCGTTTCACCTATGAAACCAGTGATTCAAATTTGGAGAATTAGACTTGCAAGTATTTGAAGGTTCTTGGACTCAGTGAAATCATATCATTCTGTAGTTGATGTCCTTTCATTTCATATTTCTTTCCAAATAAATTTTAAATCTTCTCCCATACTTCATTTGGTGATGTCAATCCATCAAGATGGAAAAGAAGGTCTCTGGAAATGCTGAGATACAAGAGACCATACGACTCGTCGCTTCTATTATTCCATTTAATATTCTCTTCTACTACATTATGGTCAGCCTCAGTTGCCATGGTAACCCTGTAGAGGCCTTTACTCATTATAATCTCCATCGATTCCTTCCATTCGATGTAGTTGAATGGAGTCAAGATGATATTGTGATATTGATCCATTCTTCAGCAACTAAGCCCTTGAACAGATAGAATGCGCTCCTAGTGAGTGATGTTGATATTTAAAAACAAATAAAGGAGGACAAAAATTGAGATACCAAGGCTCTGATACCATGTGGAAATTAATCCCAAGTTTAGATAAATTGAACTCACAAAAATTGCTTGAAAACATGCATAGATTCACTAAAAAAGGAGACTATATATGGTGCATAACAAAAACTCTATTGAATAAGTTTACATCAGCCAAAATTATGTCAAAATAGGCTATACAAATATATAATTATATCAGATATTCGAATGCATAAAGATGTCATTCGAATCAACACAAAAGCAGGCTTACTAAACTAGTCAAAATACCCCATAGGTGCATACAACACTTTCCTAATATGTCAAGAAGGTCATGAATAGGATGAATGAGATATATAATATGATAATTGAAGGAAAGTGGACAAACTCATGCTTTTAGGAGAGAAAAATAAGGAGGGGGAGTTTTGTAAAAAATAAGGTAGTTTCCTTAAAACTAGCTTTCATGTTTTTCCTTAAAAACTGTTGAAAAAGAAGGAAACTATGGATAAGGAAAAAATACGCACTTAATAAATCGGGAAGTATGATGGGTTGTTAGAATATTATCTAGAATATTTCCAAAGTTCTCCTGGAGGCAGTTTAGTAAAGTTTGACCACAAAAATGCAAGTAGATGCCAACCAACTTGTGTAGTACCTAGGAATTTAACCAAAATGACTAAATTTTATATCCTAAGTATGGGAATGGGTTTTGATTATTCTAACACTCTTGAATGACTAATTTTCATGGATTTGGATTTAATCTTGAAGTAGTTTTATATCATATTTGTATGAGGGATATACTCTAAGTTTTTTTATGTTATGAAAACCATAAATTGTGTATTACTGTTTAATTCCATGACCATATGCTCTGTAGTTCAGAATCCATTAAACTCCAATGTGAAATACTTGCATTCCCATGAACTTGAATGACTAGTTTTCATGTACCTGGATTCCACTTTGAAAGAGTTGTATATCGCAATTGTATAAGGGATTTTCTCTGAGTTTTATGACTATGGGGAAGCCATAAATTATGTATGAATTTTTATCTCCATTACCATATTATTTGTACCTCAAAATCCAAGAAACTCTAGCGTGAAAGGCTTGCATTCCCATGCTTTTGAGTCACTATTTTTAATGTAATTGGCATCAATCTTGAAAGAGTTTATACCAGACTTGTATGAGGGATGTTATCTGATGTTTAATGTTTTTTGGGAATAAAATTGTATGATTCTGGTGGTATCTATATTTCATTTCATTATCTGAACCATTCATTCTACTTTCCATGTGTCAAAATTGATCTATCGATACCGTTTCCCCTTAATCAATTTCACTAAAAGTTATCAAACGAATGTGGAGCCTTATATCTAGTTTGAAGAACTAATAACCATGGTTAATGACATTCCATGAGGTATTATATCAGTCACCATACTCTTCTTATAAATTTTGGACGTTTTTATATGAGTTGGGAAGCCATTTTGGACTTCACCCTATGGGGGATTTCATCACAATTTCCTAGTCATTTTTCCGTTTTTTGTCATTATCCCTAAACAAAGTTGCAAAGGTATAAAGTTAGTCCTAGAGTGATAATAGAGTCTGTTGAGAGGTATTAAGACACATCATATCATTACATTTCAAAATAGGTATCATTTGGTGTCATTTGGAACTCCTAGAATCAATAGTAGTTAAGCTCAAATTTTGCCCAATTTGTACTTTTCTCCGAAATTCAAAGTAGGGGCATTACATTGCAGTAAAATTGGTAAATAATTTTTGGATTCAAACCTTTAGTTTTGTAAAAAGATGAATGTACAACCATATGCTCTATTATTGGTGCTTTAATTATTTTGTAGAATGCTAGTTTTCAGATCTTTACCTTCACCTCTGTGTTCCTAGGAACTCGGTACGATTGGTTTGATTGAGTTTTGGGAAGTGTTTATTAACTAGTTGCACTAATGGAACTTGAAATATATTTTGTTTATGTACTCTAATGAGATATGAAAATTTAATTTATTTTGTTATACATGCATGCTTAAATATGTGTATAATGGATGTAGGTTCATTTTTTGGTTCATTGGCATGGTTGCATATCGAATTTGTGCAAGACTAGTTTTTAGTATGGAACAACTAGTTAACTAGTTCTTGTGGAATCATTTTCATAATTACTATGTTTAATTAATTCGAAAAAATGGTAATTAGTCATTATTTACATGTTATTAGGTGTTTATTAGCCACTGGACTTGAAAAATAATGGTTATGTGATAAACAAATGAAATTATATTAAGCACCGTCAATTGTATGCTAAGTGTCGTTAAGTATTGTAGTTGGAAGGCTAATTACTAGTTAATCATGGTTAAGAGTAAATGAAATTTAGAAGTGGAATTTATGTATGAATTGGCTTGGAATGGATATGTGATGTTTCTAGGTGTTAGTAATATTTTACATCCCTTGTATCATATGTTGGAGTAGTTATTGAATTTAGTTTAATTTATTGACAATTAATGGACTTTGTCGTGATTAAATCTTAAAAAATGAAATTCATCATTTGTTTAACTATTTCTTTGTGCTAAAATTATATAATTATCCTTATATAGATAACGATATGTCCCTCAGACTCATTGATGTCCCTATGGGACATTACAAGTGGTGTCAGAGCTTAGGTTCCATTATTGTGGTTGTTGGGCCTTCTACAGAGTTATTATCTTTTTCATATGGGCATTTGGAGTTTACAAATGTGCTTAGTAAGATGGAATTAACCTAGCTTAAGTTAATAGAAGAAAAAGAAGCCTCACTTCAAATATTAGTTCATTATATTCCTTACAATTAATTAATATTTCATATTTGTTGTTCAATAGATTGATTGGTATGTACTATGTGGTGCATATCTAATAATTGAGAGACTTGATTGGTTGATGCTTGTGGATTGCCTCTTTTATTGCTCATTAAATTGTTAATATTGAAATGCTTCTTGTAGTATGACTTATTTACTGATAAAATATGATTATTAATGTTGAGTCCAAATTTGGTCCCTTTTTAACCACCTTTAATCACCTTTCTCCCCTTGTTTTACACTGCTTATCATGCCAATCAGACCGGCTTTCTTCACCTTTATTCCCTAAATTGTCAAGGTAAGACTGATTATTGTTCTACCTTATTAATGCTTATTCTTGTGACCATTAAGGCTATTTATCTCTCGAAATTGTGCTAATGTGTGTGATGTATGAAGATAATATGAGATGAGAAAAATACAGGGGAATGGAGCTGAACAAGTCTAGGGATGAGGGATGGTCGTGACACAAAAGGGATCCTCAACCTGTCCATCATCGATTGAGGCATGTGACATTCCAGACAAGAGATGGTCAGAGTAGCCATAACAGAATGTGCTATGATCGAGGGATCTCCAGTGTAGCTGCTCGAATATTATGGCGATCTGAGAAGATCACCACTTCTGGGCCAGTCAACAGTCTTCTCTCACTTTCTATAATTGTATCATGCCACGTCTTGTAAAAACCGGTGTTATTCAGGGCGGCTGAAGATCAGAGATCTTCATGGATTCCCTTTGTAATAGGATTGGATGTTATCGCTTGTATGTATAAATGCAGAAGGCTGTCTCGACCCAGGGGGGTAGGAAAATAGTTAATTCATTTAGTGTATTAACGGTGGGAGCAATCTGTAATAATTCTTTCTTTCAATACAAAGAGTACTGCTGGTTTAAGGGAGCTATACATTGTTCATCCAGCGTCTCTGTGTGAAGGCTGGGCCCGCCTTCCGCAGAGATTGCTGAGTTAAGGTAGGATCTTTTAATTTGTGGTTGTGTGATGTTTCGTTAATCATATTTTCTGTGTGTGCGGTAGTAGTATGTGTGATTTACAGTATTGCATTTCTTAAGATCGATAACTGTCACAGCGTAACAGTCGACTGAGTAGATAGTCTTTATGCAATTTATTCAATAGCTGTACACAGCTCTGTTCATCTCATGGTTTCAGGTTGATATCCCACGAACCCTTTGTAATTCTTTATTGCTATAAGTGTTGATCTTTATTTCTGCAATTCAATTCTTAGAATAGCTAAGCTTGATCTATCGCAATTGAATTTCTAGATTACAGTTAATTTATGATTACAGATTCCAAGTGTGATTAGATCAATAGGCAATTCCATTAATTTGGGCTGTGAATAGGATTTCCTTTCTGTCAGTAATTGTTGATTTCATTTCTGGTTGATGCATAGAAGGAAAGGTTGAATTTGTAGAGTTAAAAGATTGGTGGGATCACACAAAGTTGAGGGATGAACATAGTTGTTTAAGAACAGTATTCACTACAATGATTTGGTGTTTAGCATATATTGTGCACTTACCCTTTGAAACAAAAGACTTCCTCGGGTTGACAATGAATTTCGTAAGCTCTGTGTGTTGATAATAACTTATCTGCATTTAGGGTGCTCGACATTTTGGCGCCGTTGCCGGGGAAGGGTAATCAAACACTACCAGTAGTTGCATTTGATAATTATTTTTTTTAGTCAGTCTCTTTTTATTCTTTCTGATGAAATGATTTGGGTTGTATGAGTACTAGAAGGGTAAAACGTGATCAATTCCCAACTCCCAAAACCCCACAAGATACTAACGGTGCAGGTGGCTCGGGTCGAGGCCGAGGAGTACCATTGGGCAGAAGGACGTTCATTGACGACCTTGTTGACAGAACTGATTCATCCACTGGAGCCCGTCTTCAAGAAACTCCCAACAGAAGAAACCCCGCTAATCCTAGGGTGCTAGCATCGGGATCCACGGTGGAGAAGACACGAGCAGCTGTGTCGTCCTCAGCTATCGCTGGAGACAAAGACACAGCTATTACAATGGGACCTGCTGGTAGAGGTCCGAATTATCACATTAATGGGAGGAGTGTAACTAAGGAAGAGTGGGATCAGTACCACCAGAAGCTCCTGGGATAGTGGAGAAATGAAGAAAAGAACGAGGAACAAGAGAAAAACGAAGAAAAGAACGAGGAACAAGAGAAGAGTGAAGAAAAGAACATAGGAGGAGACGAAGAGGAGGAAACATAAGAAGAGATGAGTAACAGACACGGAGCCGACAAGGAGGAAGTGATGGGAGAAAACTATCATCATGAGAATCACTCCCTGCCAGAGGGAACAGTGGCTACATTGCAATTTCCTATTCAAAAACCAGATGGGGCAGCTCCTATGAAGAATATCTCACCATCGGTGTTACCTCGTTTCCATGGAAAGGCGGCAGAAGACCCAGACGAATTCCTTTCCGAATTCGATATTCTTTGTCGCAGTTACGATTATATCACCGATGCCCAAAAACTAAAAAAATTTCCTGCTACCCTTAAGGACAATGCATTACGATGGTTCATGAGCCTTGGGGGAGGGACCGTTACTAATTGGGAAGCAATGAAGCAGGCGTTCCTGGAAAAATACCAGGAATACTGTAACACCAAGGATAAGAGAGAGGAGTTATTTAAAATGGTGCAGAAGGAGGACGAAAGTTTGGAATATTTTGTGGAAAGACTGCTGTACAATGTGCAGAGAGCTGGGCAGACGAACATGGGACTGGATGTACTCAAAATAATCTTGCTTCGAGGAATCAGGGATAATTGTCTAGATATGTTAAACCTGCTTGGTAAGGGAGACATCTCCAAAGAACCTTTCGACAAAATTGTGGAGCTATGCAAAAGATACTCCAGAGGGTCTTCCAGAAATAATAAGCGGGATAAACGAGAAAAGCTGGAACGTGACGTCTTCGACCGAACTCAGAATTCATCCAATGGAGGCGCTACCCGTGCAGAGATAGGCAATCTACTTGAAAATTTCAAAACAGAAATGATGAGCTCCATCTCTTCTGAAATTGATGTCCTGAAGGCGAAACAAAAACAAGTAGTAGAGGATCTCACATTAGGTGTGTTCTGCCCCCGATGTAGAAAGAATCATCCATTGAGAGAATGCCCACTTGACAAAGTGAACGTATGTCAGCTATGTGAGCTGAACCATGATATGAAGGAATGTCCGTCACTTCCTCAAGTCAAGGCCGTTCTGCAAGCATCAAACCCGGATGTGGAAGCGGCCTACTTTATCGCACAGAAGAAACCATGGCAGCCTTAGAATCAAGGTATGTCTCCAGACTCTCTCCCATTTTTGAATAATATGGGGAATTGGAATAATACGAAAAATTTGAATACGCAATTCCCTTCAAATTATACTCAGTGGAATTCCTCTCAACCTGCGATGCAAAACTATAATTCATGGAATCCCTGGACCCAGCCACCACCCCAACCTACGTCATGGACTCCTGGATGGAGGAATTTCCATCCTGGGAACCAGTTTCCTCAAACACCTCTACCTCAACAAGCACCGTATTCTTTTCAATTTCCCCAATTCCCTCAAATTCCTCCATATCCTCAATACTTACCTCCACAGTCACAGCTGCAGCTGCAAAACAATTCTGTCCCTAATATACCAATCCGACCCCAGCTGCCTGCCCAACCTAATCCTAACCCAAACAATAAACCAGTCCACCAATTGGAGACTGTCAACATGCCAGCCTACTCTCTTTCCCCTGTACCCTGTAATGAAATTCATTTACGATCTGGGAAAATTGTAGAACCTGTGATTACAGAGGATGTTTCATCCTCTGAGCATAAAGAAGAGGAGAGCTTACAGCATCCATTTGACTCAAGGCCCATCATTGAGGATGCTGGGCATCCCTTAGAAGGGACGGCTGAACCATCCAATGATAAACCTGAAGAGATACAGCATTCCCATCTGATAAAGCAGCCACCATACCCCGAGATATTACTGCTACCAAAAATGGGGGGGCAACCTCAGTTTAACCTCCTCGGAGAGTTAAGAAATCTTTATGTTAAAATTCCCCTCCTTCAAGCGCTTCAAGATGTGCCCATTTACGCTAGAACAGTTCGGGAGCTGTGTACAAGAATAACACAAAGGAAATTCAGGGATCCTCCCACGGTTCATGTCATAGGAAACTTATCGGCCTTGATAACAGGAAAAGCCCCTGTGACTAAATACGATGACCCTGGT
>LPNX010777585.1:65014-82837 GCA_001517045.1 Pseudotsuga menziesii
TAGAGAGAATTCCAATTGAGGTAGAACCTGGAAGGACTTTGAATATCAATCCTAGTCTCTCCTCATAGGAACAGAAACGCCTGATCATCCTCTTGAAAGAATATAAGGGGGTGTTTGCCTGGGAGTATACAGATATGAGGGGTATCCCCTCTAATCTGTGCACTCATCACATTTATATCAAAGGTGACTCCCGGCCTGTGTGTCAACCCCAACGACGCATGAACCCCAATCTGAGGGATATAGTGAAGGAGGAAATCCAGAAACTTTTGGAAGCAGGGTTTATATACCCTATTTCAGATAGTGAGTGGGTCTCCCCACTCGTGATTGTACCCAAGAAAAATGGGAAATGGAGGGTCTGTTTTGATTACAGGGAATTGAACAAAGCAACCCAAAAGGATCATTTCCCTTTACCCTTTATCGACCAGGTACTTGATACCCTGTCAGGGAAGAAGTTCTTCTCCTTCCTAGACGGTTTCAGTGGGTACAACCAAATCCAAATTGCTCCCGAGGATCAGGATAAAACCACCTTCACCTGTCCCTGGGGAACGTTTGCTTACAGAGTACTTCCATTTGGATTGTGCAATGCACTAGCAACGTTCCAAAGAGCTGTGATTGGCATATTCTCTGAATTAGTCAATGATAGCATGGAAATCTTCATGGATGATTTCACTCCCTATGGCAGGGATTTCGATGAGGCATTAGAAAATTTAAAGAAGGTTTTAACTCGCTGTAAACAGGCTCAGCTTTCATTAAGCACTGAGAAGTGCCATATGATGATGAGTGAGGGGGTGGTATTGGGGAATTTTATCTCTGCCAATGGCATACAGGTAGACCCTGCAAAAATCAAAGTAATACAGAATATATCTACCCCTTCAACTCAGAAAGAGGTGAGAATATTTCTGGGACATGCTGGATATTATCGAAGATTCATAGAAAACTTCTCCAAACTGGCTTCTCCTCTGTTCTCTTTGTTAATGAAGGATGCACAGTTTGTGTGGAATGCAGCATGCTAGACAGCATTCGATGAACTTAAAGCAAGGCTGTCTACAGCTCCTATCTTGCGGGGACCTAATTGGACCCTGCCCTTCCATATCTCCTCGGATGCCTCTGACACTGCCATTGGGGCAGTATTAGGACAGCAGGAGGACCAAAAACCTTATGCCATTTACTATGTTAGTAAAAATATAGCCCCTGCTGAGCTTAACTACACTGTTATTGAAAAAGAATTCCTTGCTATTGTTTACTCCATCAATAAATTTAGACATTATATCACTGAATATCCTACATTTGTGCACACTGACCACTCTGCCATCAAATACTTAATGAATAAACCAGTTACTAATGCCAGAGTGACCAGATGGCTTTTGTTGCTACAAGAATTTGATATCACTATTATAGATAAACATGGGAAGGAAAATGTTGTTGCTAACTTTTTATCCCGTCTTACTAACAGTGATGATAGTTTGCCTGTTGAGGATTTTTTCCCAGACGAGCATCTATTTGCACTTTCAGTTCATTCTCCATGGTATGCAGACATTGCTAACTATTTGGTTGCAGGGAAGCTCCCGCCATATATGACAAAACGAGAAAAAAGAAAAATTATTCAGCGCAGTGCCAGGTTTTGTTGGTTAAATGGCCATCTTTTCTACACAGGGCCTGATCTTGAGATCAGGAGATGTGTAAGGGAATATGAGATCTTTTCTATATTAAAAGCCTGTCATGAGGGGCCTTGTGGAGGCCACTTTGCAGATAAAAGAACAGGGCACAAAGCACTGCGGATGGGCTATTACTGGCCGACTATGTTCAGGGATGCCAAGAAGTATGTCCAGTCCTGTGACAGTTGCCAAAGGATGGGCCAACCCAATCGAACAAATCAGATGCCCCTACAGTCCCAACTTGTAGTTGAACCATTTGAGAGATGGGCACTGGATTTTGTTGGCCCTATCAGTCCTCCCTCCAAACAGAAGGTCTATATTCTGGTTTGTACTGATTACATGACCAAGTGGGTGGAGGATGTAGCTTTGGCTAAGGCTAATGATCAGGCAGTAATTGATTTTCTGTACAGTGAGATCTTTACCCGTTTTGGGGTGCCAAAAGAAATAGTTACTGATGGAGTTCCGCAGTTCGTGTCACACCAATTTGAATCCTTGCTTAGGAAGTATCATGTGCAGCGCAGGGTGTCTTCACCTTATCACCCCCAGGCTAATGGTCAGGTGGAAAGAACCAATAAGGTTATTGAAAATATCCTTACTAAAACAGTAAATAGTCATCGAAAGGATTAGGCTGACAGGCTTCCAGAAGCACTATGGGCATATCGCACGACTTGGCGTGACACTACAGGGTTCTCCCCATATGATCTGGTGTACGGAAAGAGTGCTGTCTTTCCAATTGAGTTCGAGATTAAAACCTTGAAGATAGCCACCGAAATGAACCTGGACGTAACAGAAGCACAAAAGTGAAGACTGAATCAATTGAATGAACTGGAGGAGAAGCGGTTAGCGGCAGTAGATAAGACTTTGTTGCTTCAGAAACAGAGATCTAATTGGCACGACCGGTTTATTAAAAAGAAGGTCTTCAGTGAAGGAGAGTGGGCGTTACTTTATGACTCCAGATTCAAAAGATATTTTAAAGGGAAACTGCGTACACGATGGCTCGGTCCATACTTGGTTGACAGGGTTTTTGATAACGGCACTGTCCGTCTGGTGACCATTGACAACAATCGTATACCATTACTTGCTAATGGCCACAGACTAAGACTATACCATAAGCCTATCTCGAAGGACGCATTCATTTCGCAGATTGCTGCCGACCCAGAGTATCAGCTGTTACAAGGGCAGGAACTTCTCCCTGCCTCTGCCAACCTTTAAACTGTAAATCGCACTATTGAACCACTGTACATAAATAAGTTTTTTTCTACTGTAGCGTATAACTCTTGATTTTTTTTCTTTTTTCATTTGATCTCTTTGGTTGTTGTTTCCTTTTAAGAAATAAAACTGCAGGGAAGTACCAGGCGAACGATCAGAACGGGCCCATTGAACGAAGAACATTTTCCTTTGTTCCCTGTGTTACATTTTCCTTTTCTCAGAATAAACACTCCCGGCGGCTGAACAAACGCTCCCGCAGCTGAACATACTTTCCCACAGCCGCAATCTTTTTTTCAAGGGCCCGAAAATTCTTTTTCCCGGCAGCTGAACAAACGCTCCTGCAGCTGAACAAACTTTCCCATAGCCGCAACCTTTTTCCAAAGGCCCGAAAACCCTTTTTCCCAACGGCTGAACAAACGCTCCCGTAGCTGAACAAACTTTCCCACAGCCGCAACCTTTTTCCAAAGGCCTGAAAACCCTTTTTCCCGACGGCTGAACAAACACTCCCGGTGGCTGAACAAACTTTCCCACAGCCGCAATCTTTTCCCAAAGGCCCGAAAATTCTTTTTCCCGACGGATGAACATAAGTTTCCCAACGGCCGAACATAATCCTCCGGCGGCCAAACATACACTCCCAGTGGCCGACCCACATGTTCCCACGGCCGCAACATCCTTTCCCAGCCATTGTGAATTCTGACAGCCGTGATTTTTCCCGACACCGTGATCTTCCTTGACGGCTGTAACATCTTTTAATTGGCCGCGATATCATGATGGGAAACTTCACTCCCGATTTATTTGGCAGACCTTTTAGCATTACAGACTGTTCTTCCGTTCTTTGCAGTAGTAACTCCTGTGTTAATCAAAGCAAATTGCTTCCGCTATTTCTTATGGCTCTGATTTATTCCGCTCGTGCCAGCCAATTTGGCATAATTCCGACCCCGGTGACGCGATGTTTTCTCCGTTTTCACTGACGATGGAATTATGGCATTAATTGCTATTATTATGATCGACTTAATGCCTGCGCACGAGCTCGGCCTTCCAGCATGAGAAAATATACGGATCATCATTTCCCGCAGGTCATTCGATGCACAGTCGCACGAGGTATGGCTTTGATTTTTACATGATTAAGTGTTAATTTGGGTTTAATGATATTAGTCGTGCCTTAATACGTATTACCATTATGAATTAATTAATCCATCCCCCGTGCGACGTAAAGGCTCATAACCGCCACCTTCCCCAATCTGGAATAAAAATCTTGAACCTCCCTCTGCACTGCACTTTCCAAATTTGCCATCTCCCTACTCACATCTCCGCTCAGCGATCTGTGCATTCCCCGCTCTGCAACCTCCACTTCCAGACTCTAGAACTCTATTTCCAGGACCATGGGGCTTCCATCTCATCATGAACCTTTAAACACGCAGGAACTCTGAAACAATCCTGAGGTTTTCGCCATCTTTCAAGCCGCTGGCTGGATTGAATTCTTCGAGCGACTAGACGGATTTAACAGGGAAGTAGCTTTGCAATTCGCTTTACACCTCAAGGATACTCACTCTGAGGTATGGGGGCTGCGGATAGAAGTTTCCGAGGCTGTTATATCTAAAGTTACTGCTCTTCCAATGGTGGGAAAGGCATGGTTTGAACGACGAATCCCCACGATGGTTGCACGGGAGGAATTTCTACGAGAGGGGGAGCACGTTCAATCATTGAAGAGAGGAATTGTACTGCAATCACTGCTGTGACCATGGGATCAGGTTGCTGTCTTCCTTAAGAAATACATCACTTGCGAAGGTAGGTACCAAGTTGTTTATAATTCTGAACTACCTTTGTTTTCCCATCTTCGCCATGGCATTTTGTTAAATATTCCATACTATCTGTTCCATAACCTACGCCAGATGGCGATGTTTGTTCAAACGGATAAACATCCACATGTTTCCCTAACCCACCATGGTCTTATTAAATTAATCATTTCAAGAACCCTGGCCCAGCACAATATCACCTGGGATCAATTCACAGCCCGCACTCAAGAGCCTGTTCCTGTCCTGGGTCTCCCAGCAGAACAGGCACAGCTTCAACATCATCAGGAGGATCGATGTCCCTCCAATATAGTTGGGGGGGGGATGATATTATACCAGAACAAGCACAACAGGGGACACAAGCAGAACCATTGAGGGAAAGTGTTGATAAAAATCTTGAGAGACATGCAGACAACAGGGTAGCTCTGTCATCAGAAGGAGAAATTGGAGCAGCATTGAATGCTGTGACAATTGAACCTGAAGATGACAGAGCTAAGGCAATTGAAGAACAGATGGAACAGATGGAGCCGGTCACTGTTGAATCCTCACCTGAGTGGGAAGGAGGAACCCTAATTGAGGAGGAGAGATCTGAGGCGCAAGAAAACATTCCTTTGACCCCAGCAGTGAATCCTGATAAGTCATCCCCTCAAACGAAAACGTCACGAAAAGGAAGAAAGAGACCAATTAAGGAGCTGAGCATAACTGCACCAATAGGATGCAAAAGACTCAAACCAAATACAATCTCAAAGGCAGCCAGAAAAAGATGGGAAACCCTGGAGTCACAGGTTGAGATCCCAATCCTTGTACCAAGGCCAATGGATGCTCCAGAAAGGCCAGTTGAGGTAGAACCCAGCCTTGAAGGACTTCTAGAAGAAAACACAGTATTAAAGGAGGAAGTCCAAATACTTCGAAGGGAAGTGGAGACATGGAAGGAAACTTGTAGGAAACAAGGCGAGAAGAAAATGTATACATTGGTGGAGGCAGCAGACTACCTCGAGGGAGCAGAATATATTGACCCTGACAAGGAGGAGGAGCAAGTAATGTGCCCCAATTGTGGGGAAATTTTCAAAAAGAAGGGCCATGGGGTCATAGTTCGCACAATGCAACAGCCCACGTCCACAAGGGAAGAACTTGCAGAAGAAGAAGATGCTGCAACACAAGAACCAGCATCTTTGATCATCCTTGCTGAGGCTTCTACTAATCTCGGGGTAGAGAATGAAATCAGGAGTGATGATGGGAATGAGGGTTTCACTGTGAACCCAGAATGCTCCCACGATATAGAGATGATAGAAACTGAGCCACAAGGGCAGAACATTGATGAACCTAAACAGGGGACTGCAATTTCAGAAATGCAGATGGAAAGAGGAAAAGAATCTGGAATGGAGGACACTCTGGAACCCAATGAAGAGTTTGACACTATGAATCCAGAATGTCCCCATGATACAAATCTCAGAGAAGAACTGCAGCCATAGGAGGATGAAGAGGTAATCCAGGATGTTGTCACACAAGAACAAACATCCTTGGGAATTCCTGAATTTCAAACAGAAGATGATCCAGGGATAGATATCACACCTAATATATAGTGTAGTGAGGATGAATAGACAATAGCCTCAGGTGACACTGAGGTCCTGGAGGAAGAGCTGCATGATGGGGAAGATATCCAATCTCAAGAGCAGGGGAACGAAGATGTTGCTGCTACACAAGAAGCAGCAACACAACCATTGAATCCAGGAATGCAGGAGGAAGACACTGCCACACAAGAACCAGTGTCCCCAAAAGCAATGGAGATGGATCCTGAGGAGAGTTTGAAAAGTGTTGCTGCCACACAAGAACCAGCAACACAAGAATTGAATCCAGGAATGTAGGAGGAAGACACTACCACACAAGAACCAGTGTCCTTAAAAGCAATGGAGGTTGATGCTGAGGAGAGTTTGAAAGATGTTGCTGCTACACAAGAACCAGCAACACATGAATCAGATTCAGAAATGCAGGCTGATCAGGGAGAAGACACTGTTACACAAGAACCAGTGTCTCAACGAGACTTGGATACAGCTGTAGAAAATAACCCAGGGGGTGTTGCTGTCACACAAGAACCAGCAACACAAGAATCAATTTCAGAAATGCAGATGGATCAGGGAGAAGACACTGTTACACAAGAACCGGTGTCTCAACAAGCATCAATCAAAGTTATGGAAGAAAATCCAGGGGATGTTGCTGTCACACAAGAACCAACAACTCTCATAGAAGAAGTGCAGGAAGACACTGTATCACAAGAGGAAATACTCCTACCTTGCAGAAATTTTATTGATTTGGGTGCAGAACAGGAGGAACATTATAAAAAGGAGATTTCAGATCTTACAGCAGAAGTTTCAGCCCTGAGGATGGAAGTAATTAAATGGAGAAGTCAGGTGCAAGAAAACCAGAAAAAGACAATTGCGTTGGATGAGCATAAGAGAATTATTAGAGCGCTGGAAGAGCAGGGGGTTGAAGAACGTATGGGCCACAGAGTTCAGGTAGAGGAGCTGCAGCAGGAGATAAAGAAATTGAAGAAATTCTCATCCATGCAGAAGGATAAGGATCAAATGTATGACCTATCCCGAGAACTCATAGGCACTAGGAAGCCCTCTTCCTCTTATCCAGTGTTTCTTTTCAAGCAGTTTGTCTGGTTCAAATTAAAAGCTGTACAGGAGGGGAGGTTATTCGAAATTGCAACCTCAGAAAAATTTTTGAAGACATTTCTTGGGAGCAACTTTGAAGAGCAGAACTTGCTATGTGAACTGTACCTGCACGAGATAGCATGCCCTATGGATCGGCACTCAAATCCTGTTCCATTCGCAGGAGATGTTCAGCTACGAGCATTTGCCTCTTTTGTGAACAATCATGTTCAGTGGGAAAGGTATTTTCAGACCTTTTCCCACAATGAAGGCTATACTAATTTATGGATCCGTAGTGAACCCCAGAATCCTGGCATTCTCTTGGCTCGGTATAAAAGTTTTCTTTCCATTCCTTCTCAGGAGCAACACATCATGAAACTGCAGGAGGAGGTAATCTCCACATGTACCAAATCTATTTCTAGGCAGCAGCAGGTTGCATTAGATGGCAGCCGGCACAGATGGTAGGCTGTGTCCTCTGCACTGAAAAGCATGGACCCCTACTGCTTTAAAAATTTTAAACATGCACTCTCAAGAGTCAAGGGTTATGTAGGGTGTATGAAGGAATGTGGAGTCAACTGGCTGGGCTTAAAGTTCAAATTTCCTCTTATTTGGTGGCTAGCAGCAGAACCATACAACAGGTATTTTTCCATGACTAGGGCAGACAAGCAGAAATATTGGCAGTTTTGGGTTATTCACAAAGGTTTTCTGAAGGCAGATAAGAAACCTGAGTTTCCCTACAATTTTTCTTCTCTCCACGAACAGAGCTCAATGCAGGATTCAGATTCTGAGTGAAGCAGGGTGTTGCATGAGGACATGCAACAGGGTAGTTGGGGGGAGATGTTGAGTCCAAATTTGGTCCCTTTTTAACCACCTTTAATAACCTTTCTCCCCTTGTTTTACATTGCTTATCATGCCAATCAGACCGGCTTTCTTCACCTTTATTCCCTAAATTGTCAAGGTAAGACTGATTATTGTTCTACCTTATTAATGCTTATTCTTGTGACAATTAAGGCTATTTATCTCTCGAAATTGTGCTAATGTGTGTGATGTATGAAGATAATATGAGATGAGCAGAATACAGGGGAATGGAGCTAAACAATTCTAGGGACGAGGGATGGTCGTGACACAAAAGGGATCCTCAACCTGTCCATCATCGATTGAGGCACGTGACATTCCAGACAAGAGCTGGTCAGAGTAGCCATAACAGAATGTGCTATGATCGAGGGATCTCCAGTGTAGCTGCTCGAATATTATGGCGATCTGAGAAGATCGCCACTTCTGGGCCAGTCAACAGTCTTCTCACACTTTCCTATAATTGTATCATGCCACGTCTTGTAACAACCGGTGTTATTCAGGGTGCCTGAAGATCAGAGATCTTCATGGCTGCCCTTTGTAATAGGATTGGATGTTATCGCTTGTATGTATAAATGCAGAAGGCTGCCTCGACCCAGGGGGGTGGGAAAATAGTTAATTCATTTAGTGTATTAACGGTGGGAGCAATCTGTAATAATTCTTTCTTTTAATACAAAGAGTACTGCTGATTTAAGGGAGCTGTACATTGTTCATCCAGCATCTCTGTGTGAAGGCTGGGCCCGCCTTCCACAGAGATTGCTGAGTTAAGGTAGGATATTTTAATTTGTGGTTGTGTGATGTTTCGTTAATCATATTTTCTATGTGCGCAGCAGTAGTATGTGTGATTTACAGTATTGCATTTCTTAAGATCGATAACTGTCACAGAGTAACAGTCGACTGAGTAGATAGTATTTATGCAATTTATTCAATAGCTGTACACAGCTCTGTTCATCTCATGGTTTCAGGTTGATATCCCACGAACCCTTTGTAATTCTTGATTGCTATAAGTGTTGATCTTTATTTCTGCAATTCAATTCTTAGAATAGCTGAGCTTGATCTGTCGCAATTGAATTTCTAGATTACAGTTAATTTATGATTACAGATTCCAAGTGTGATTAGATCAATAGGCAATTCCATTAATTTGGGCTGTGAATAGGATTTCCTTTCTGTCAGTAATTGTTGATTTCATTTCTGATTGATGCATAGAAGGAAAGGTTGAATTTGTAGAGTTAAAAGATCGGTGGGATCACACAAAGTTGAGGGATGAACATAGTTGTTTAAGAACAGTATTCACTACAATGATTTGGTGTTTAGCATATATTGTGCACTTACCCTTTGAAACAAAAGACTTCCTCGGGTTGACAATGAATTTCGTAAGCTCTGTGTGTTGATAATAACTTATCTACATTTAGGGTGCTCGACAATTAATAGACAAGTAAATAATTGGCATTATAATAGTATGTAATATGTACCATTATCAGTATTAATTTAATACTAAGTTATTAAGATGATATAGTTTTATTATTAGTAAATATTAATATGATTTATTAAGTGGAATTTATACCCTATATGAATTTTTTATTTTCTATGGATGGTATTCTTTTATAGTCTTATTTATGCCACTTGGATAGTGGTGGTTACAAGGATGAGTAACTCCTTGGCTATTTTAGGAACGAGACACTTGTCTAAATAGTGTTCCACATTATTTATTTTATTTTATGCATGTAGAATGTTTTTCTACTATTTATTAATTATTACTATACTAACTTATTTAATTAGATAGTGGTGGAATTACCACTTGTAGGTAAGTAAAACTATGGGATATTTTTGTATTCTAATGTTTAATTAATTTATTTTGGTGTTAGTGGTGGCATTATTATTATCCTATATATCTTACTAATTTATTTATTGAGTGGAGAAAATAAGCCACTTGTCCCTAATGCTTCACATTCTATTTTATTTTATTTATTTTACACATGGATATGTAACTCCTATTCTATTTTTAGAGGAAAAGAGCCACTTATATCTAATGGTTTGTATTCTCTCTTTTTTTTTTTTTACATTTTTTCTTATCGAGATGTAACTCCTAATCTATATTTGGAGGAAATGAGACACTTGTATTTAATGACTCATATTCTCTTATTTTATTTTATTTTATTTTATGTGTGTAAGTAGGTAGTACATTAGTGTAAAATAATATTATATATATATATATATATATATATATATATGGCATCGACATACATATCTATAATATGATATCTATGATATGTATAGTAGTTACAAGTATATCTAAGAATAGACACATTATTGTATATAAGAATGTGTGTATGTTTGTATATACTATAATATGTTTTTGTAATAATATGTAATGATTATTAGTATTACATGTATGTAATATTGTGAATATACTATATGTATAGAGGTGAATGTATGTAATGATGTAAGTGTAAAATTTGGAAGTGTTTGGAAGTATTTGAGAATATTTGGAAGAGCTTGGAAGTGTTTAGGAGTTTGGAAATATTAAGAAGTATAGTGTGATCAAAATTGTTATGTTAGTATCTAAATTATAATATGTATCTAATATGATAGTATTTGTTTATGCAATTATTGCTATAATTGTGTGGATAGTATGGTATAACATAATAATTATATGAGTATATTAAATATAGAATATATAGGTTATATGACTGATATGTTGTGTATATAACTATGAATAAGATGATATATGATTAAAGAATTATAATATGTATGTAAACAAAACCTGTGTATGTATATAATACATAGTAATAGTAAGTATGGTATATGGTATGAGTGTATGATAGTGTGTTGTATAGCTAGTAATTGTTTTATTGCAGAATATTATAAGATTTTGGTGGTAGGATGTTTGGTTGTTTGAGGTGACTATGTATTTAGTTTGATTGATAAGTAGTGCGATACATGTAAATAATTAGTAATGTAATGTATTATTATATATATCCTCATGTGATAACACTTCTACGTAATGTTATGATAAATAGTAACTTTTCGATATGATTTCTATAGTTGATGTATGTGTTTTATATTATTGGTTGCAATTCAATGTTATTGCTTGACATTGGTTGATAAATGGTTGATGCTTATATGGCATTGTCATCACTATCTGTATGACTATTATTGGTTATCCTTGGCTGTTATGGTTGTTGCATGTATGCTTAATGAATCATGGTTGATGTATTTTGATTGTGTATTCTAATTAATGGATTTTGATTAATGTGTGTTAGTTGTTGTATTTTGATTGATGTATTATGATCATTGTCTTCTGCTTGATGAATATTGGTTGATGTATTATGTTTGTGTATTCTAACTGATGTATTGTGATTAACGTATTCCAATTGATGTATGTTGGTTGACGTGTTTTGATTTATATACTATGATTGATGCTTGTATGGTTAGTTGTTGCATGTATGGTTGTCCTTGGTTGATATTACATGATCGATATATGATTGTAATAGGTTAAGATATTATGAATTGATGATTAATGTATGTATGGATGATGTATTGATGATGGTCATTGTATGATTGATATTAGTTGATGAATAATAGATTTTTGAATGATATCTAAAGAAGAATTATGATTTGTGTTGAGGTTAAAATTAATATGTTTCTATGGCCCTTTTTTTGTTCTTATTCAGATTAAAACTATTGCATATATGTTCACTTCTCGTGTTATATTAAAACACAAAAGTATTTAGGTGATGTTTGAAAATATTCATCCTTGTGATATTCATTAGAAAAGTATCATGTTTCATTATTGAAAGGTATCAAGGTAATAACAATTAAATTGATAATATAGATCTGTGGACCAGCACACAACTCACAAGATAGATCATACAATTTTACTCAGAAATTGAAGAATGAAACAGTGCAAAAATGGCTTGCAACTGTGAATGCTTTCCTTAATAAAAAGTAATTAGATAATTAATTACAATGTAGTACAATGTATAAATAACATCATGCAATTCGAATCCATGTGAGGAAATTTGAATTGGTTTGACTCTACTTGAATGCATAGTTAACTGACCTTGTCTAAATCATTATCAAAGTTCAAAATCCCAACTCAAATGTCTAATTCAGTGTTAACTAGTCTAATCGACTGAGGTAGGTGAGTAAATGCACCTCACTTGCATGCAACCATGCAAAGCTAGCGCTAACTGAGTAGAAATTAATGTAATAGACTAGAACTAAATGTAATTGACTGCTAACTGAGCTTGACTAGTCACCAACTGAGCTCAACTAATGGAGGTTGGTGTCGGCACTTCAAGTGGCTCCTAATTTGTAGGGATTTATCTAGGAGGCTCCTAAACTGATGCATGCAAGTGCAATTAGTGGAATATGGCCTTAATTAGTGTTCACTGCACTTTAGTAACTGGTACATGTTTCCCAATTAGGCCAAGTGGACCCAATGGTCCTAGTGACTAAATATAGACTAAAAGGACTCTTGATTTAGACATAATTGACCAAATTGGAAAATAGAGGATTATAATCCTAACACCCCCCTGAATGCTAACCTGGAAAAATTGTGGGACCTAGTAACTAAGACAATAGGTCACCCATTACAACAAGTAAAGTAATTTGTCAATACAAGGAACTGGGGAAAAACCCATATGGGAAAAAATCCATCCCTCTAACTAAGCAAGTAGAATCAGGATTCAAGTTTTAAAAACTTGAAAATATGTTGCTGCAACCTTCATCTCTATGATGCAGTGAAGCAGCATGCATGATGTTCTATGCATAGGTATCATGGGGCCTAGCATGTAGAATTCTCCATCTTCTCCCAAAATGATGATGGAATGAAGGAGGAATGTAATATTTACCTCTTTTTGGATGAATAGGTGTATGATCCACTCTATTCTTATGAAAGTAGTGTAGATGATCAGACCTTTCCATGTAGCATCTCACAAGGATTTTGTTTCATCTCTCTAAAGGAGGTGAGTTTGTATGACATAGCGCAAGTTTCTTTGTATCCTATGTGTCAGATGGATTTTTTTTCATCTACCCAGCTTCCCACTTGGGAGTAGGGACTGGATATGGATATGAATCACCCTGAATATCAATCTCATAAACTGATACAACTGGTTCTACAATACCAGTGGAAAATGCAAAAGAAGTAGATTGAATGTTTTTACCTTCCCTTTCAAGTGGCAGCTGAGAGTGCACTAGTTCTGGAAATGGCATGAAGTGTGAGAACTCATATGCCTTGGAGGCATGATTTGCAGCACCCTTAGCTATGATGTTCCTAGTAGAGATATCTATGATCTCCACTGAGTCAGGACCAAATATCACTCACTTTGGAGAGCCAGTATGAGTCATCTGGTGTACAGATAACAAATTTGTAGCTAAGTAGGGAACATAAAGCACATCTTTGAACTTTCCATGTTCAATCTTGACAGAACCCTTCCCTTTAGCTTGAATTTGACTATTATTACCCATTTGAATACTAGGACCATCAAAAGAATGTAAATAAGAGAATGATTCTTTGGATGTAACCATATGATTGGAAGCTCCATAATTAATGAGGAAGGCATGTGCTATATAATAACTTATGTTTAGTGCATCGTATGTCTCTTCATGTTCTTTAGTTTCTTCTCTATGGTCATCCTTCCTTGCGCTAGCAGGTACAATAATGTTATGTTTATTTAGAAGAAGATCCATTTCATCAATTGTTCTTATCATACAGGAGCTTTCTGGATGAAATCCCATTCCACGGTAAGAACAAAGGGTCTCTCCTTTTCCATTCTTCTTGCTTCTCTTCAAACTTGGAGGATCATTTGACTGCTATTTCTCCATAGGGGACTCATCCTTTTTCTTCCCCTTACCATTCACAACCTTAGGTCATCTAGAAACCAGTGCTTGATCTCTGGAATATCGAATGATCCCCATTTGGATAAACTTGTCATGCTCATGGGTGAGATATTCAATGAAGGGATTAAGAGTGGGCATCCTACGATTTGGAGTAGTGAGATTCCTTGAATGAAAGGTTGATCCAAATACTTAGTACTACACACCAAGTTTTGAGAGGATGGCAAGGATGAGTTGATCATCCTCCTTATCAACCTTACACAGCTTCAACTGGAACACTAGGTGCTTGAATTTGGCAAATAAGTTATTAAATGTTTCGAAGTTGGATGGATGGAAAGAAATCAGCTCATTCTCTATCTTATAGATCCTTGGGTCATCCTAGTTATCAAACAAGGAAGCAATATTATCCCAAACCTCCTTAGGAGTCTTCAATCCATTTATGTGGAAGAGAAGATCTCTAGATATTGAGAGGCACAAGCATCCATATGCTTCATCAAGTCTATTCCAGTATTTTTCTTTGTCAACATAATGAACTGGCTCTGCCTATGTCTCCATTGTGAGTCTGAATATTATTTTGGACTACAACTGCATCTCCATGTCCTCCTTCCACTGGTGGTAGTTGAAAGGAGTGAGAAGCTCCATTGGAGGGACCATTGTGCTGCTTGTAGCAAATGCAGTGAAGGAGACTGAGTTGATGTAGAAAATGCACTGAAGGAAACTGAAAAACTTGTAAATCACACAATCAAATAGACAAAGTAAGGTCGATAGCCTACACATTCATAATTTTATTCACACCCATAATAGTTGATCAGGAAATATTGATCAACAATTCCTTCACTTAAGGTATTAAGTGGTAAATTCTCCACTTCTGATGCAGTGCTAGAAGGAGCAGTTTTGCTGAAACTTTTTTTTTGATCCAAGTATGAATATGTAGTAGGAGAAGTGCCTTGTCCTGTTGAGGCTCTAATACCATATTAAATTGAGCACATAGATTTGTGGACCAACACACACCTCACAAGATAGATCATACAATTTTAATCATAAATTGAAGAATGTAACAGTGAAAAAACGGTTTGCAACTATGAATGCTTTCATTAATCAAAAGTAATTAGATGATTAATTATAATGTAGTACAATGGATAAATAGGCTCATGCAATTCAAATCCATGTGAGGAAATTCAAATTGGTTTGACTCTACTTGACTACATAGTTAACTGACCTTGTCTAAATCATTATCGGAGTTCAAAATCCCAACTCAAGTGTCTAATTCAATGTTAAATAGACTAAATAACTGAGGTAGGTGAGTAAATGCACCTCACCTACATGCAACCATGTAAAGCTAGCACTAACTGAGTAGAACTGAATGTAACAGACTAGAACCGGATGTAACTAACTCCTAACTGAGCTTGACTAGTCACCAACTGAGCTCAACTAATGGAGGTTGGTGTCGGCACTCCCAGTGGATCCTAATTTGTAGGGATTGATCTAGGAGGCTCCTAAACTAATGCACGCAAATGTAATTAGTGGAAGTTGGTCTCAATTAGTGTTCCCCACACTTTAGTAACTAGTACATGTGCCCCAATCAGGCCAAGTGGACCCAATGGTGCTAGTGACTAAATATAGACTTAAAGGACTCCCCATTTAGACATAATTAACAAAATTGGACAAGGGATGATTATAATCCTAACAATAAGTTGGTGGTATTTCATATATCTTTGTTAAAAAGTAGGTACTACTCATGTAACTAATTGAATACAATACATGTACCTTTATTGAAGATGAACTTCATGTATCCTTATATATTCAATATTAATTGTGTAAAATGTGGTACTAGTATCTTTGTTAGGAAGCTATCGAGGGATATTGTTGAAAGAAAATATATCCTTGTGATATTTGTTGAAAGTATATTTCTTGGGTATCCTTGTAGTATATCAAATACATTTTTTGAAATGTATCTTTGTAAAATAGCATAGCAGATAGCGCATGCATCTTATTGGAAAAATATCTTCATGACACTTCATGCATCCTTATAGGAAAAGTATTTTAGTGATAAATCATGCAAAAACATATTGGTAATGCATCTCATGTGATTGAATGGTCTGAACACATTTCATGTATATTAGATGCATTTCCTATGATTGAAATTGATTAGAATAATATTCAGGTATATGAATTTGAAGTATTTTGTTGAAGAAGTATTTATATCTTGAGTACCTTGCATATACTAAAGTATTTCATATAATTAATTATAAATTTATCTTCTTGAAAGATTTATTTTAAGAATCTTGTTGAAAATAATATATGTTTACCGCTAACCATGTGTCTATTAGGAATGTGAAAAAACATCCTTGTTGAAGAATCATCTCTATTTCAAGTATGTTTGTTGAATAATATGGTTTATTTGTTGGGATTGAGTTCTTGGATTCCCCCAAAGAGCATTCTAGTATATGTTTCCAAATAGGTAGTATGGTAGATTTCTACCTATTTTCTTTCATCATATCACTCTACTAGTTAATGTTCTTGCACAGGAAGCCATGAAATGGGACACTGACCCCATGGGCATTGGAGGTAGACATGAAATGAGCTAGTAGTGGGAAGCATTGCGGTCCTTAGAAGAGGTAGTTCTGAGAGTTGTTAAACTGATTGTGCTCTTGTTATGGGAGGAACATTTTCCCGTTGAATATAGTTCCCCAAATTTGAGATAAGTATTATCTCATGTGTTATTCATGTTGTTGTATTATGTATATGTTCCATGGTGACTTATTTATGCTATATTTGTGTTCATGGTTTAGTTGTTAAAGGATACTATTGAATCATGTATCATATATTTTTTTACTTGATGTTCATCATATGGTTTATTGAAATATGATTTTTAGGTGAATGTATATTTGTTGATGTTTGAAGACCCTGTGATAGGGATTGAATATTGACCCTTTCTACTAGTCTTCCTTCTCGTACAGAAATCTAGGAAATGGGATGATGATATCTTCATGAACGAGTTAGGTGAAGGGATTTACATCCCATAAGCTATGGAGACATAAAAGAAAATAGGAATGGGAAGTATTGTGGTTTCTCAGAAGAGGATTTCCAAGAAAGACTGCTTGAAAATTGAAGGTATCGATCCTTATGAAAGTTGTAAAATCATGTATGTGTTATGCATCGAAGACGATGCGTAGTTTAAGGGGGGAGGCATGTAATACTAGGTGTGTTAAGCTCTAGGCATATGTAATTTGTATTTTTTTTTATTATGGCACATGGTTCCAAAAAAGGGTCTTTAAGGACCTATATACATTATTATTATTTTGTAAATAATTAATTAATGAAAATAACTAGCAAATTGAGGACCACTAGAAGAGTATGGGAGGCATATATCCACAATATGAGAGGGAATGGAGACATTCCTAGAACTTTATAACTTGTTTGGTTGATATTGGTATATATTTATGCCTTGGTGGATTTATTATTTGATGATCACCCAAACATTATACAATAGACCCAACATTTTATTATTTTTAGCCTAAGTTGGTTTTATTGAGCCTAATTCATGTTTTAGTGGGACTCCTTGGTATTTGGGTGGGTGCCACTTGTTTATTGATCCCCTTTGGTGGTTTTGTAACTCCTTTGTGGAGGTCACACCTGGTTTTGTAATTCCCATTTGCAAAAGTGTTCCCTCACTGGATATTTTTATCCTTAACACCCAAAAAGTTGTGTAAATAAATATGTAACTCCTTGCGTAAATAATTGTAAAATACTTGTGTAACTATTGTGTAAATCCTTTTTTAACCCCCCCCCCCCCCCCCCCCCCCTTTTTTTTTTTTT
>LPNX010777585.1:90299-137024 GCA_001517045.1 Pseudotsuga menziesii
AAAAATGAACCGGACGTAACAGATTTGGATGCAACACCTAAGATTGATAAAGAGATAACACACTTGCATAAGAGTAAATGGAAGGAAAGTAAAATACCTAAATTTGCAAGACACACATTCATGAAATTAAACTATGGAAAACTAAATTATCTACATTTGCGGAAGCAAAAGTACATTTAACTATGGGAAATTAAACTACCTATATTTGCAAAAAGTACACTTAAGAGAATTAAATCAAACTTTGCATGAAGTAAACACACTTGTGCAAAAAAGGGACAACAAGGATTTGGGGCAACCCACTAAATTCGATGCATCGGGCTATCACACTATGGAAATTATGTAGTGAAGTCGCCTTTGTGTCTTATCATTTCCGCTCCACCTTGTTGTGTAATGCTAATGAAACCTATCTACCCTTAGCTACCTAGAATCCAATCCCTTTAGCACCTCCTCGGAAATGGCGCCAACATTAGAGGAAATTTGAGGTCTAAAATGGGCCTCCTAAGGAAAATAATAAAATAATAATTATTAATTTTGGAGGAAGAATGAAAAAAACTACTTTTTTTGTTCATATTTTTGACATATCTCCCTGGGTTTTTATTCAAACTATGAGTGGGAGAGCTCGATGGATGCAGAATTTAATTCCTCATCCAACGAGTACCCACAATGCATACTTTTGAAAGACCTCGCTACCCCAAAAACAAGAAATACCTGGAAAAGCATGATAATGACATCATCATCACCCTTTTTAGGTATTTCTTATTTTTGGGGTAGAGAGGTCCATCAAAAGTATGTATTATGGGTACTCGTTGTATGTGGAATTAAATTTCGCATCCAATGAGCTCTCGTGCTTGAAATTTGAGTAAAAACACACAGAGATATGTCGAAAATATGAACACAAAAGTAGTTTTCTTTTATGACAAATATGTCAATTCAACCATTATGGTTGACTCATTTTATTATTGAAATTCTATTGGTTCTTGAATTATAACTCAAAAAAATTATTGTTGGCACATTTTCTTATAAGGCCCATTTTAGACCCCAAATTTCCTCTAATGAATGTTGGATAAATTATGCACTATCTAATTCAACACTTAATTATCAACCCAAGGAGGTAGCGTGTGAGATGCAAACACTATGTGCAGGATTGAAGGATTGAACTAACCTAATCTAATTGAAGATGAAAATGTATAAACATGCAACTATATGATTTTAATATACATGCATGAATTTCATAATTCAAATGCAAGAAGTTAATCTATCTATGGAAACAGGAAATTAACTAAGAACTTGAAAAGTAACTATAAATTCAAATCTAATCTAATCTTATATTAATTAATTCTATAAAGGTAGAAACTGATTAGTAACAGAGATTCAAACTCGTCTAATGCTATGCTAATCTCTTCTATGCAAGGGAATTGCAAATACTAATCTAGAAAGCAGTCGTTTGGTCCGAAAGAGATTTAACTAATGAGAGCAAAACTAACTTCTTGCAGCAAATTATCTGATCTATATTATAAATTGTAGACTATTTCATCTATGCATAAGTAAATGCCTCTCTAAGAATGCAAGTGCAACTAAGTTATGTAAAGTAATGAACTATTTAATTGCAAATTTGTAGAAAGCAAAACATGTAACAGCAGATTCGTAGAAAGAAAAGAAAATATTATTCTAAAGACCAAGCGTAAATAAATGCATTGCAAAATAATAATCTAATCAAAGAAAACTAAACTTGGAGATTTATAATCAAATCTAAAACTAAGTACAAAACAATAATGAGAAATATTGTTGGCTATCATGGGCAGACCCGATTTTACTGTATTTAACCAACAACACCCCTAGCTCACTGGCCCTTTCGGCGACAGACCACGAAGCGGCCTGAAGTCTCACCCGAAGTGATTCTGAAGGGTTGGCCAAGGACTCAAGCATCTTGGACCAGGTTCTGTGGCATCCTACTTGTGACTAACAACTGTGCTAGTTGCAGGGCCTCTTTCTCTGCGCGTTGCATGACCCTCTGCTTGCGTCACACGATCTCAGTGTCTCACAGCCCTTCTCACCGCAAGATCTCTCTCTATCCAACACGCGGTCCCTACCTATGTCGCGCAACTTACACTAGCTCGCGGTGACCCCATCCTTACCGCTTCACTGCACACCAGGCAACACGTAACTTCCTCCCAACACTAAGTCCTTAACCTCCGGTATCGCGCACCGCAGCTCCTCAGCTGGTGCGGTATCGCCTCCCTGCGATACCCCAACCTCGCGGCTCAGCGCACTTAGTGTTGTTCGTGTCGACTTGCAAGACTCAACATAACAGGCTATTCAACACCGCGACTAGTGACTGTTTCAAGCAAAGTATAACTGAACCCGCATAGAACATATCAATGGTTTCAACTTATGTCTATCCTTTTATATTATTGCGAACCGAATAATGCATACATACATTACACTGTAACAAGGCTCATAAAATAACTAACAGATGCATCAAATAAACACAACACAGAAAGCAATCACATAACGCATGATTTTAACCTGGTTCACCTCCAGGATGGAAGTTATGTCCACAGAACTGTGTTTCTATTATAGCTCAGGGGAAGGTAAACACAGTTCTGCTGCACCACATATGCAGCTTAAGATCTTCTCTCTTAGATATATTTTCTACCTCTATATTGCACCTCTTACAATATACTCTTCCCTCTCTGTCGATCCCTGCGGATCATTACATGAATGCTCTATGAGCCAGCTACTGGTTACAGTAAGATACTACAACTAATAACAGAACTAGAGCTTGGATTCTACAACTGTCTAATACTATACAAAACAACTACAATAGACAAACCAACCAGCTGCCTCTCTAACCAACCCTTTTACAGTACAAAATATATCCCTTTATAAGCGGCCCGAAGGTCTCGCCATTACAACACTGTGGGCCTGTCCCAACAGTAACCCAAACCCTAACTAGTGACAGTCGGCATATCTGTACTTTGAATTAGTTATCCATCACACCATAGCTCTCTGCGTTCTTCCATGCTTCTCGGCACTGATCATGGGTACTATGCACCGCTTCCCTTCACCACAGCTTCCTGCAGTATTCCATGCTTCCCAGCACTGACCATGGGTACCGGCGCTGCTTCCTTTCTATCCTTCGTCTTCAATGCTTTAGCCTCGTTGCTCCATTTCCTTTATGAGGGTAGCTGAACCCTCCTATATTTCGTCGCTGCCTTCAATGCAGTGGGTGAGCTCTCTCTTCTCAGCTGCTCACGTATCGTCGTCTTCCTTGACTTCTCTGCCTTCTATGTCATGGGTTTCGGCTCTGCTCTGTAGCCGGAAACCTATTATAGTGTCGTAGGTCTACCTCTTATATCTCCGCCAAAACTGTCTATTTGTAAAAATAGCAGCTTCTTCTGTAGCTACGGGACCCTACTCCAATAGTCCCCTAACACTTACTTGTGGCTCGCCCTCGAGCCACTATCAGTGGGCTTCTCCTGCTGTAGCTTCTCCTTGGATTCTTGTGAAGTCCGTTGCAACCTGTCGCGAAGTCCTGCGAATTCCTTCTGCATTACTCTGACACGCTCTTTATAGTTTCTGTAACTTGGTTCGTTGGGCTCTCTTATCTTTCCTGCCCTTAGTCATGGTCTCGCTCTCGTCGCTCCTGAAACTTTTTAAGAACCTTCTAGTGTTTGAAAGGTTTTCCACAGATATCCTTTCCTCTTTATCTGGGTTAGAACTTTTATCACAAGGAAAATCTGTATCTTTCAGCCTTCTCAAAAATTTCATTCAGTCTGGGGCCCTCTATATGAAAGAGATACAAACCATGAATTCTGTTCTGAGAACAAGCCTTTGTCTACATCTTGAAGTTCTGCTTGCTCGGTTTGTTTTCCCTTTCACTTTTCTTCTCAACAACTCGCTCCAGGTATGCGCGTGACTCTGGTTCCGCATATTTTCATTCTTGAGCTCTGGAACCTCCTGTTCTGCTCTTAGCTGATGAGATAGGTCATCTTCCTTCTCCCGTTGCTTTCTTTTTCTCATTTTTACTTTCTTCCTGGCGGAAGATTTCTTCTCATCATTCTTCTGCTCTGCTTTCTTATCTTCAGTGATCGGCTTGGCGTTCTTCTTCTCCTTAGCAGAGACTTTGGTGACAACTTCTACTTTCGGTGCTTGACTCTTCATCCTTAGTGGCTTTCTGACCTGTGATGTACCTAATTTCACAACCCTGGGCGACGTCGTCATAGCGGACCTACGGCCACCAGGGTCGAAGCGTCTCGGCATGTCTTATAAAGGTTCTTCCTCGGACAGAACCCACTTAGTGGAATCTCCTGGGTGTGCAATGGCTTCAAACTCTGGGAATCACAGCAATCTGTAATGGGGTGAACTCTACACAGGGGACTCTTAACAGGTTACTCTGTAGCTCTCGGGTTTCTGCAAATGTAACCCCCTCGAATGAACAATTTTTTCTTTTATGCTGAAGGAAACAATCCCGGACGCAATGGTCATCTTGACTGAACCCGTCGGTCGTAATAATTACATGGACAAGACCTCACCCGTCATCCGATCCTCCATAAATGCTGAAATCCGGTCACGTTTCCCCCAAAACGTGTGTGTACAGGCGCCGATCTCGTTGAATATTTGCCAAATCTGGAAACTTAATTATGCTGCTGCCAAATCTACGGTAAGGTATACTAGTCATTTCTTCATTGACTTCCTGTCAGAAGGCGACTTGACTGGCCCTCTGTCAATTGCAAAAAATGGATACGTGGCGTGGGGAAACATCGCATTGCTGCGCTGAAACACCGCATCACCTGCACAAACAAACAAACGGTTTTTTTTCCCGCAAGTCATTTATTGACTTGTGCAAAATGAACCGACCTTATGCGATTCCTGATACTTATAATACTTGCTGGTGTAGACTAGTTCCCGGTGCGATGCCTCCTTTCAACTACACTGGACATCTGCACCACCATAAATTGGCTAAGTTAGGGCTGAGAGGTGGGGTGGCTATCGCTATAGAGCTTAAGCCTACTACCATTGATCCATGTGGGAAGAAGCTCCCCGTTCAGCTGGCTGAGCTGAACGGCACCTCCCTCTATAACTTGCTGTATCTGATATGGCCCCAGCCAATGCGTCTTGAACTTCCCTGAAAACTTAATGAATTTATTGTCATAGAGGAGTACTAGGTCTCCAGTCTAGAAAGTCTTGCTCTTAATATGTCTGTCATGCCAAGCTTTTTCTCGTGCCTTTCGCACTTTCTGCTGGAATGCGGTGACGAATCTGTCTTCCTCTAGGGAAAGCAGCTGTGCTAGCCTTTCCTCCACTGTGTCTGTATCAGTCATCCCGGTGATTTGAGCAATTCTTAAACTGGGCAGAATATACTCCATAGGCATAACAGCCTCTTGTCCATACACCAAGCTGAAAGGTGTGTGTCTTGTAAGTTTCTTGCATGTGGTCCTATACGCTCATAATACAACGTTCACTCTAAGGTCCCAATCATTCCTTTGACTGTTGCAGATCTTAGTAAGAGCATTTTCTAAAATCTTATTGAAGACCTCCACCATACCGTTAGCTTGTGGGTGGTAGGGAGTGCTCTTATGGTGCTGAATCTGGAATTCTTCTGTCAAGGCCTCAATGGTGCGGTTTAAGAAATGTGTGCCTTGATCACTCATCAAAATTACTGGGCAGCCAAATCTACTGATGATGTTCTCAAAAAGGAACTGTGCGGCTGTAGCAGCATCACAATTTCTTACTGCTTTGGCCTTTGCCCATCTGGTGAGGTACTCTGTTCCAGTGATAATATATCTCACGCCAATGTGTTTTCCTGGTCGGTTGATAGGACCCACAAAGTCTATATCCCACTTGTCAAATGCGCGCAGCGTAACCTGCGGTCGCAGCGGCATTTCATCGCGTCGCAAGGGTTTTCCTACCCTCTGGAAAATATTGCAGCATCTGCAGAAGTCCTTGGTTTCCTTATGCAAAGTAGGCCAACATAATCCTGCATCTAGGATTTTCTGTGTAGTCATCTTTCCTGTGAAATGACCTCCTGCGGTCCCTGAATGTGCCTCTCTGATAATAGCATCTTTTTCATGCGGCATCACACATCTGCGCAAAACTTCATCTGGTCCTAACTTGTATAGGTGTCCTGCGATCAGGGTGAAGTCTGCTGCTTTAACAACCAACTTCTTCTTTTACTGCTTAGTGAACTCATCAGGCACTAATCCTGTAGTGAGAAAGTGAATGATATCAGCGTAGTAGTCATCCACAATCTAGATAGAAAACAACGGCGCGTCCGGCAAATTGTCCTCTAGGTTACTTGTCTCTTCTCCTGAGTCTATCCGTGACAGATGATCAGGTCCAGCATTCAATCTTCCTGGTTTAATGATGATTTCAAAATCATACTCCTGAAAGAGGAGTAACCATTTGCAGATTCTCCCCCCTAACACTAGCTTATTGACCAGATACTTCAATGTGGCATGGTCAGTAAACATCTTGAACGAGGCACCCAATAGGTAGTGCCTAAACTTCTACAGCGCATACACCATAGATAAGCCTTCTCTCTCTGTCGTGGTGTAGTTATTTTTTGCTGTCGATATCTTTCTACTGGAGTATGCGATAGGATGATCAATATCCCCTTCTCCCGGTTGTGTTAAGACAACCCCTAGTGCGATGCCAGATGCATCCACATGTACATGAAATGGCTTAGTCCAATCTGGAAATACTAGGATGGGTGCTGTAACCATATTTTATTTAAGTGTGTCTAGACTCTGCTGATATTCCTCATTCCATAGGAATTTTACATCTTTCTTTAGCAATTTCTCCATTGGTGTTGTAATCTTTGCATAGCCCTTGATGAACTTTCTGTAATACCCGGTATGACCAAGTACTGTCCTCAGTTGCTTGACTGAGTTGGGTGCTGGAAGATTTACAATGATGGCAATCTTTGTGGGATCTACCATCAATCCTTGTCTGCAAACAATGTGACCCAACAAAAAACCAAATGGTGCACAAAATATACATTTCTTCAAGTTTAGAGAAATCCGGTACTGCCTACATTTCTCTAACATCAGTCTTAAATCTCCTATGTGCTTGTCAATTAGTCCAAATACAGTCCAATCATCAAAATATACTTCTAGGAATTTATGGATGTATTATTTAAATATAGCTGGTGCATTCTTAAGACCAAAGGGCATTACCGTATACTGGAACGAGCCCCATTTTGTTGCAAAGGTGGTCTTGGATCGATCTTCTGGGTGTATTCTAATCTGGTGGTAGCCTGAAAATCCATCTGTGAAGGAGTAGACCTCCTGTCCTCCCACGTTGTCTAATACCTCATCAGTGAACAGTGTCGGGAATGGATCATGAAGCAATGCATCGTTGAGCTTGCGCAGATTGACATAGATCCTGATGTCTCCTTTGTTTTTCTTCTCTTGTACGACCATGGGGCTAACCCATTCACTTTCTTCTACAGGCTCAATGACGCTTACTGCTAGCATCTTATCGATCTCATCCTTTACTTTTTCTTTATACCACGGATTTAGTCTATATGGGCGCTTCTTGACTGGTCTAGCATCCTCCTTCAACGCTATCCTCATGACTCCTAGGTCTCCGACTATTCCCTTCATCTCTATGAACTTGGTGGGAAATAGGTCCTGATAGTCATGTAGCAAGTCTGCAATCTGTCCAACTGTTTCATCGTTCCAATAGTCTCCAATAGAGGCAAACTTAGGTTCTGTATCTGTGCCAATATTGATCTTTTTAATCTTAATGGGCTCTGTGATTGCTGGAATTTCTAACTATGGTCCCTTAACATCGCGAGTGCCTTTTGACTCCAGAATGTTGGTGTCACGAGGATCCTCATCCTCTTCTGGTTCAGATGCAAAATTATAACACTCTAATGCCTCTTTTAGCTGGATAGCCCACTCGAGCTGATACTGATATGGTACAATCTTCAAATATCTTACTCTTTATTACTTGTAGGGCCTGATCAACGTTTGGATACTCAGATTCAAAAGCGAAGGTGAGTAGGAAGTTTTCTATCATAAGCGGCCATGTTGTTGTTCCCTTGCGCAGTTCAGTCTCTGTATACTAGTTCCTTGGAACTGTATCCAATGTATGAACGAATCGGTGAACCCATTCATCCTCGGGAATGTCCAACCAATTCTGTTCACATGTTTGAATGTGTGATCTGGGGTCACTCTCTCCTGTGTATTTCTGTTGGACATACTCTCTGTCGTCAGAAAATCTGATTGCCATGAATATCTTAGTATCATCCCATGATGTGATGTTCTCTTTATGTGCATACCACCATCTTGCAGGTGTGGCTCGTACTACAAGGTCCATAGCTGCGATCCGCTGCTCGTGAGGGATCTGTTGTTCAAACTGCTCGAGAAAGTCCTAGATATCTGTTAGCCCATGAAAGGATGGAATATCATTGATCTCTGTGCCAATCCATCGCAGTGACTTATTCAAGTATGTGCACCTGCATGCTGAGACTTCGTGAAGTCTGTTCTGCCAGTTTTCTAAACCAACTTCTAAATCTGATGCGCATGAGTTGTCGCATTGCCAACTGATATTCCCTTCTGTGGTTGTATTGATGTAGTCGCTCTGGTTTGTGGTCATCTGATAGAGGCTCTCCATGTTATGTGCCTCCTCCTCTTCCCGGATAGGTTCAATATATCTAGGACCCTGAAGGATAAAAAATAGTCTAAACACATGGATGACTGGTCGGCCTCATAAATTCTATAGGCATAAATTGCATAAAAACACAGGAATTTATATGTTATAAACAACAAAGTATTACCTACAGGAAAACGAAGTACTTGCTTTCAAAAATGAAATGACTTACAGGAAAACGTAAGAGATATATAAAAAAAAAACGAAATGACTTATCTAAAAACATAAAAAGAAACTAATGAATATACACAAATAGAACCTATGGTTGTTGAGGGGCCCTTCTCAGCAATCAGGGGCTGTGTTTCTATGCTACTCAGTCACCGATCATTAACAGAGAAACAAGAATGGTCACCAACAACTGAAATAGATACTTTTTATTAAAGTAAAGTAAAGTTTACAAAGTGTTTTTCTCCCCTCCTCTTCAAAACTAAATAGGTATTTATACGATGATTACAATGGAGATCAAGTCGACCACCTCTTGCTAAAAATAGAGGTTCTTTATTGTTGTAACAACTATCCACGAATTCTGAAAATGACCAACCACAATTTCTAGAAAAATTGGTTTCATAGAACCATTCATTTCTCCCAAATGGATTTGTAGTTTACGAAAAATCCCTCGCATTGATTGAAATGGGCCTCTTCTGCAGAATACCCATGTGCCAGAATCTTGAATTTCGCTTTTGTTTTCCCGCAAATATAGCCCGAAAAAAAAAATTATGTTAAAAACACGTGGTCTGCATGGGTGTCTGGATGAACGTCCTGATGACCTGTAACTAAAATTTGGTCATCAATCTGGATTCTGAATGGATTTTCTGCTAGTTTTTTGGCCACGTTGAAGGCTGAGTGTTGGGTTGTTGAACTGAATGTTGGATTCCTAGAGATGGCCTCCTTCACGTTAACCATTTCATTGAACACATTGCATGTGTGTTAAATGATCGATTATATCATATGCATATAAGCTGATCCATGATGTGCATAACCGTGAACCTGCATACAAAAAGCATGAGTATTGCTAATTTAAAACATTGTTACAAACAAACTAACAAATTGTTTTAAAAATCAAACCAAAATTATATTAAAGTGTGGTTTGTTTATGGTTTTTAACAAGGTTTAAAATATGTTTTATATTTATTTCTTTTATGTTATGGCTATTTATTTGTTTTATGTTATGTTTATTTTAAAATGATTAGTATATATTTAAATAATAACTGTTTTAAGATTTTATTACTTAATGGTTTATTTGTTTAAATTTGAAATGATGTTAAAGACATATTATTAACTCAGATTTTTAATTCGTATATGCAAATATCATGGAACCAACAAGAATTAGAGAACAAAGTTAAATCCAAGAAGTAAACCAATAAGAAACATGTTATTAAATGTAGTGCAAAACTTTGGACCTAAAAAAAGGGCTGAATGGAGTGCAGAACGTCTATTATTTGCAAAATACTACATTTAATAAATAAAAATAACATATTTGTCTTATTTTACATTTACAACATTTTAATTAATAAAACATAGTAAAATACAACCTTATTGAACATAGATGTATTAAATTACGATAAATAGGTCGGAAATTAATGTAAATAAAACCATTATAAAAGACAATTTGGAACCCAACAATGTGTAAGTGTAGAATAATGAGTTCCTAGAGAGAGTGATCATGGTAGCTGAGTCATGTGCTACTTGGAGGCAACTGGAATGAATACCCTACCTATGACTGGAGTTTTTCCAGGAATTCTTGCATTCCCTAGACCATGGAAATCAATTCCATTATAATTGGGACTTACTCCTGATCACCATGGTGGTATGGGAGCCAACCCTATAAGTGTTATATGACCACACAACACCTGAGGATTTCATAGTGGTGAATTTTACGGTCCTATAAGGTTTGTTGTTACATCAAAACCTGCAAATGTTGATGAAAATTTGAAACCAAGCACAAGGCCCTATCATAAGGATTTGAGGTTAGTCCACATTTTTATATTCCTAGAGGTGCGATGGTTATACCATGTAGTTTTACCAGTATTAAACCCCCCCCCACCTTTGGCGTAGCTTGGGGGAATTGAACCTAATACCTCAGCTATGATTCCATATAAGGTTTATCGTTACACCAAAACCTACAGATGTTGATGAACATTTGAAACCTAGCACAAGGCCCTATCATCGGAAGTGGTTCTGATGGAAGTGTTCCTTGCTACTGAAGAAAATGTCTCTTCATAATCAATCCCCCCTTTTGAAGAGAATCCTCTTGCCACAAATATTTCCTTGTACATTTCAATACTTCCATCAGCAGCATGTTTTATCTTGGAGATCCATTTCGAAGATACCACACTCTTTTTTTATGATTTGGGTACTATATACTAAACATCATTCTTAATTATTGATTGGTATTATTCCGTCATTACTTCTACCCACTCTTTATTCTATTCCAACTTCCTCATAGCTAGTGGGTTCTTGATCTATAAGGTCACACATCAAAGCTACATAACTAGAATATGGATTTGATCTTTTGCTTGTTCTTATGGAGCCTTTAGGAGATCCATATATCTCTACTTCTTGTATGATTTGTTTTACCCAAGCAGGTTTTCTCTTTCAAGACATATCCATACTAGGGGTTTCCTAAGGTTCTAGTATATCATAATATTCATATGATACTATTTCATGAGAGGGTTCATCTTCTACCATTCTGGGACGTACATCATCTTCATGTACTTCTTCAAGATAATGTCTTATGTATTTATTAAGAGTTGTGTCTTCACCAAAAGTTACATCCCTACTAATCTCAATATGATGGAATCTAGAAATGTATATCCATGAGGCTTTGTAGACTTCACAATATCCAACAAATATTCCCTTATTTCCAGAAGGATCCAACTTGGTTCTCTTCTCTTTCGGAATATGTACATATACTAGGAAGATAAATATCTTGATATGGCTCACTTTAGGTTTACTTCATGTATGCATTTCTTCAGGAGTCTTGAATCCAATAGAACTATGAGATATTCTATTTTGCACATATATGACTTTTCTTGTTGTTTCATCCCATACGTGCATGGGGATGTCTTGGTCATGAATCATTGTTTTCCCTACTTCCATAACGGCTCTATTATTTCTTTCTACAACACCATTCTATTAAGGATTATAGGGAATGGTTAGTTCCCTCTTGATTCCTTCCTCCTTGCAGAATGCTTCAAATTATTTTGAAGTATATTCTCCACCATTATTTGGTATCAGTGTCTTGATTCTTCTTTCTAAATGGTTCTCTATTAAGGCTTTGAATTCCTTTAATTTCTTGAACACTTCACTCTTGTTCTTCAAGAAGTATATCCATGTCTTTCTTGAATAGTCATCAACAAATGTGACATAATATTCATATGCACTTAATGATATGGAAGGCATAGGACCACATACATTAGAATGAATTAATTCCAATGTAACTTTAGTCTTTTTTTTACTTTTGAGAAATGGATTGTTAATATTCTTTCCTCTTGCGCATCCTTTTCAAGTTCCCTCATGATCAATCTTCATATTTGGTAACCATGTTACCACCTTTTTCACATAGGGAAGTTCTTTGTAGTTTATGTGAGCAAGCTTCCTATGCCATAGTTCACTTGATATGGTAGTCTCATGGACAAGGGCTCTCTCTAGATGTCATTTGAGTTTGTACGGTCCTCCTTCTTCTTCACCAATGACTACAACATCTTCAAGTGTCTTTCCTTTGGACCACATGAGTACTTGTCCATCTATAAAAGAAAGTATATATCATTTCTTCTCTAGAGCTTATATGGAAAGTAGGTTCTTTTTCAAACCTAGTATAGACAGTACTTCCTTCATCTTCATTGAAGTCCCACAATCAAGCTTGTACCATGATTCACCAATACCTTTGATGGAATATTGATACTCATCTCCTAATGAGACTTTCTGAGCAGAGATATTTTCTTCAAGTCTTGACAGATTTATCTTCTTCCTTGCCATGTACTTTGAAGCACCACTATCAATAATCCATGTATCTTCTCCAGGTGTTACATATGTAGAGAGTGCAATAATAGTACATATTCTTCTACATCTTCTTCTCTAGCTAGTCTCTTTCAAGGCATTTCTTCTTCTTCATCCTCATATTTAGCTAGATGGGCATGATGTCATTTGTTGTTTTTCTTCTTTGGTGATGGACACTCTTTGGAAAGGTGTCCTATCTTATGACAGTTGTAGCATAGATACTTTGAGTAATATTTCTTCTGATTTACTCTTTTCTTTTGAAACTTCTTCTTTGAAGGTTTATGACTACCTTTCTTGAAGTTTGATTGTTTTCTTCCTTTAATATGGATGGATAGAGCCTAGTCTATTAGATTTTTATCATTCAAGCTACCATTATGATCTTAGGATCTTTTAACTGAGAGAATAACAAGCACAACAATAAAACAAAAGCACAACACCAGAGACAAGAGACACAAAGAATTTTCTTTGGGGAAACCATAAAGGAGAAAACCGCGCAACTTCCTCAGAGATAGAATCAACAGAAAAGGTAAAACCCCAAAATAGTAAGATGATCTTCTGACAGCAACAATTTCTCTCTCTCTCACTGAGAGATCTTCTCCTCTCTCGCTCATGCGCCCCAATGAGTGAGTGTGTGTGTTCTAAATAGAGAGACTCACTTTCTATTTATATTCTTCCATTCACTTGGAACCCACTCCATCATGTCAGCTTCACTTAACAATTACTTACTAGAGCTGACATCTCTAGGAGTGTCTAATAACCCTAGTTCCCCACCACTTGTGGGGACTTTGTCTCCTCCAACCAATAGGAGGGTAACACAATGGTGGGGAGTATTTCCTTGACTTACAATGACTCACCTAGGGTCGAATTCTCTAGGATAGTCTAATAACCCAAGGGCCCCATAACTGTGGGGACTTTAACCCTTCACCAATAGGAGGGTTACCCACAATGACTTGACATGAATTTCTCATTATAGAAACTTCGCGGAATAAACATCGGGGTATGATATGACTCAATTACATCCCATAATAAACATCAGGTTACAATAAATAAGAAATACAAGTGAATACATTCCAAAGTTACAATTACATCAACACTCCCTCTTAACTAGGAAGGTATTGTCTCGACACAATTTATTAACACAAGTATTCTTCTCTGTATCATCTGAATCATCGTCAACTTCTTGTCATCTTCATCTTCAATTCATCTTAATATTTAAGTCATCTTCATCTGGATCTAGATCATCACTCGATTTGGATCATCATCACTTGATCTAGATCATTATCATTGGATCTGGATCATCTCTCGATCTAGATCATCACTAGATCTGGATCATCACTGGACATCATCACTTGATTTGGATCATCACTGGATCTGGATCATCACTGGATCTGGATCATCACTCGATCTGGATCATTACTGTTGGATCTGGATCATCACTCGATCTAGATCATCACTATGAGATCTGGATCATCACTCGATCTGGATCTCTCAAAGTCATCATAATTGGATCTGGATCATAGCTTGATCCGGATCTTCTCTGGTCATCATCATGTGTTCTATCTCATGAGTCTTCTCATCATAGGAATTTCTACAAAGCCAACCTTTTTTCCAGTTGGTTGTAGGCCTAGCCATCATGTAGGTCTTCTTCAGTGCTTATATCTGACCTACTCATCAGAATGGCCCGCCCAGCACTTACATCTGACCTACTCGTCATAAAGGCACGCCCAACACTCACATCTGATCATGTAGAATCCTACAATCACATCAGAAAGGCCTAGCACTCATAGTCACCAGCATGATAGGACATCACTATCATCTGTGAAAAGGATTTAGCACTTATATCTGACCTGGAAGGAACCAAATCCTCCATTCTCGCCAGAAAGGCTTTCACTCACATCTGACCTGGAAGGAACCAAATCCTCCACCCTCACCAGAATGGCCCCTAGTCCTAGACTGAGCTACCTAGTAACAGACCAGGTTCCTCCACTCTCCAAAAGAGTGGCAGTTTCCCTTACATCTATCTTACTCGACAGAATGGACAACACTCATATCTAACATGGAAGGAATTGAATCCTCTCACCATGATAGAATGGCTTAGGCCTTACATCTGACTTGATCATCAGAATGGCTATGAATCTTATCACTCATATCTGACATGGAAGGAACTGAATCCTCTCACAATGACAGAATGGCTCAGCCCTTACATCTAACCTACTTATCAGAATGGCTTTGGATCTTAGCACTCATATCTGACATGGAAGGAACCAAATCCTCTAACCATGATAGAATGGCTTAGCACTTACATCTGACCTTCTTGTCATAATGGATTTGGGACTCATCACTTTCCCTTGGAGGAAACCTTGATCTGGAGAACACCAAGCTTCTCCCTGAAGTACTCGAACTTCACTCTGGCTAATGGCTTCGTCAACACATCAACGATATGTTCCTCCATCGCAACATACTAGAGCTTCACTGCTCCTCTCTGCACCATATCCCTGATATAGTGATACTTGATGTCGATGTGCTTCGACTTGTCATGGAACACTGGATTATCTTAAAACTTCACACAACTCTGGTTGTCACAATGTATACAAGTAGCATCCATCTGGAGATCAAATAAATCAAACAGTAGCTTCTGTAGCCATACTACCTCACAACTAGCTGAACAAGCTGTGACATACTCTGCTTCAACTATACTCAGTGCTACACAGGATTGCTTCCTGCTAAACCAAGAGATGCCACCTAATCCCATACTAAAGCAACACCCTAAAGTGATCTTCCTATCGATGGCACTGCTTGCCTAATCTGAATCAACATAACCCTTCAGGTTAATCTTCTGATTCGCATCGTACTTGAGCTCATAATCAATTGTACCCATGCATGCTTTTCCACCATCAGGTGAACGTGTCTTAATGTGTTGAAAACAAAGCAAATATCTGGTATCAGGTACATCAAGGGCCCAATCATCTAACAATACATCATAGCATCAACTGTCTTTGATGAAACATCACTCAATAGCTTCATGCTCAATACCATAGGTGTGGTCATGCAGTCCATCATCCTGAACCTATTCAGGATCTATACAGCATACTTCCCTTGTCCACACCTCCATGCCTAGAACAATAGAGCATCAACACATAACAGGAGCATCACTAGTCTTCCATCTTCAACCTTGAAGCAAAGGTTGGAATCCGCTTTACTCTCAATAAAGCCTAGAGTCATCAGTAATCTATCCATCCTATCGTACCATGTCGAACCTTAGGATCTTTTGTATTCGCTCCCTCTGAAGCGGAGCATCATACTCCCTTTGTATTCCGTACTCTATGCACTGAAACATTCTGTACTGGAGTAACAAGTAGTATCCATCTAGGGTCATTGGATACCAAGATCCTCTATTTTGAACCTTTTTTTTTCAAAAGTTCTTTTCACATCCATCTGTGAGCTTGTCATCATTTATCAACCTTGTAGCAAAGGTTAAGATATTCATCAAGATCATCATGTATGTTTTATCCCATGGGTGTCTTCTGAACTCGTACAAGGCCTTCTTTCATTTGCACACATGATTATGCATGTCATGTGACTTCACTTCTAGTGGCTACAAATGTCTCTTCATAGTCTATGTATTGTATCCCATGATATTTCCATCTACTGCGTGATGGAACTACAAAATTCCTTTCTCATATCGATACTGCATCCTAGACATCATTCTTCTTGAACTTCTTCATAGCTATAAGGTTCTGTATCAATGATGTCGCTACATTCGTCATATTATTCTTCATCTTGAACTGACGTCACTTGTTCTTCAGAACAATTCTCATCCTTCTTTTCTTGTAGGCGATTATGTATGCGATCTTTCCTACAAGTCAAATGCATTTGTATGGTTAGAAACATTTCACAAGGAATATTCATACTGGCAAATTCTTATGCATAAATATATGATCATGCAACTACTTTAGCCAATACAGCATTCATCCATGTCTCACAGAAACTTTTCTAGATTCCTTCCATCTCTACCAGGACAACATTGAGATTGTGCACTAATCCAATATGTCAGCAAAGAGGTTTCATTCTAGATAAGTATAAATGGAGAGTTTGTATAGCACCAAGAGCTACTTACCCATCATATGCATATTAGTAGTATACTATCTTCAATGGAAACATCATATCATGCATAATACATCAACTGAATATAAACAAATACATAACAAAATAATGAAATGTCAATTGAATACTTATCTTTATTTGTTTCGTAGGTAGACTCCTTGAGCATTCAACTTAATTGTCTTATTTATTCATAATAGCATCATTATTTATCCAAATTCTAAGATGGATAAGAGGTTCTTCAAGAGTTGATATCTTCATATTCCTCATCGCTTAAGGGATCTTCTTTCAATGGTGATATCTTTATCTTCAATTGTTCCCATCTTCTCTTCTCTTCTTATGAGTCGAGCTTCTTCTTCTTCCCAGAGTCTGCTGAAAGTAATCACTTCCTTCTGGCACACATTTCTAGCATGAATGAATCCCATGATCCTGGGAGGCTATTCAAGGTGGCTATCGCCACTTCTGCATTCTTCACTTCCGCTTCAAGTTGTTCTTTGATTTGAGAGACCCTTATGATTGCATGGTCTCTGCATTCTGGATCTTCACATTCTTCAACTAGTTTCTTAAGGTCATATTACAATTTCTATTCTTCCCTTCAAATAGCTTGGTCAAGGAATCAAACATATTCGATGTCTTTAAGGAATACACTTGTAGTACAAGTTGATTCGTGACTGAATCAGCAATGATCTTCTTGGCCTTGACCAAGTTCTTCTTGTGTAATGCTTCTAGCCTCATCTCCCTCTGGAACTGGAACCTCTATACTCATGTAGGTGTCCAATTCATTTTATCTAGAGAGATCAAATACTTCCATCCTTGGAAGTTACCAAATTCACCAATGTTATCGTCAAGCTGATGTGATAGATCACTTTGAAATGAGAACCTCAAATGAAAATAGCAAAGGATTAGATCTTACCGATTTGAGGTGTCCTTCTTGGTTCCGGAGCTGGTTGATCTAGGGTTTGTCACAAAAACCCTAATTTTCAAAACTTGGAATATTTCATATCTGATTGGATAGACAGATATATCTCTTCAAATGGAGCTGTCCAATGTACTCCTTTTCTAAAAACAGTGGAGGGAAGCTCTCGGAACAAGAATCCCTCGTTTTCCAATTTCTTCTGCAGAAATTCCTGTCACTGTTTCTGTGATATATCCAAAATTACTACTCATCAATATTTTAAATTTCTCACTGAGGTAACCTAAACTTTCCCTGATCCAACACCATAGGTTTCATCAGCATTGGTTTCACCATTTTGGATTTATGATCCTTTTCCCAAGGTGATCTGTTAGAGGACTATTCAGAATAGTGAAGTTGCACGGAATTCCACATGTCACTAGTTCATCTTTTGAGTATAATATTTGGAACACCAAAAGTAAAATCTGTACCCCTTTTGGAACATCTTCAATAATTACATTTGGACCTCTGTATCCCAAGATAGTGCAATTCTCCCCAGGTGTCTTGTTTAGGGATGAATTCTGGAAGAGGCTGGAACCCTAACTTGGAGGGATCATATCTTCCAGAATATAGAGAACATGAGTCTGAATTTTGGAAACAGTGTAAATATGGATGTTAGCTTATTCATATGCAATTTTCAGCTCCTAAACCTTCTCCAATATTGGGATATAGCGAATGTACCAAAACTTATCAGTTTTTGGTATTTAGGGTTTTTCTAGCTCAGGGTCAAACTAGGGTTTGACTTTCCTAGAGTTTCACCCAACCAAAAAACTTGATCCAGGTCTATAAAATTCAATTTTGATGAGGAGAAAAATCCTATGCTAGGCTCACTCAAAAATTTATCTTCTGTAGAAAGCCCTAATTTCCGCATCGAAAACTGAAAATGCCCAGAATCGAATTCCACTTCGACAGAAAGATGCGCCCTTTAATGGAGAGTCATCCTAGCATACTTTTTCTGATGAATTGTGGAGAGAGACCCAAAAACTAAGAATCCATAGCTTCTGCAGCTGCATAATGTCTTCTTCTCAGGTTATCTCTAATACCATGTTAGATTTTTATCATTCATGCTAGCATTATGATCTTAGGATCTTTTAACTGAGAGAATAACAATCACAACAAAAGAGACAAGAGACACAAAGAATTTTCCTCAGGGAAACCATAAAGGATAAAACCCCACAAATTCCTTAGAGATAGAATCAGTAGAAAAGGTAAAACCCCAAAATAGTAAGATGATCTCCCAACAGCAGCAGTCTCTCTCTCTCACACTAAGAGAGATTCTCCTCTCTCACTCATGCGCCCCAATGAGTGAGTGTGTGTGTTCTAAATAGAGAGACTCACTCTCTCTTTATATTCTTTCATTCACTTGGAGCCCACTCCATCATGTCGGCCTCACTTAACAATTACTTACTAGCTGAGATCTCTAGGAGTGTCTAATAACCCTTGTGCCCCACCACTTGTGGGGACTATTGCCCCGACTTACAATGACTCACCTAGGGTTGACTTCTCTAGGATAGTATAATAACCCAAGGGCCCCATAACTATGGGGACTTTAACACTTGACCAATAGGAGGGTTACCCACAATGACTTGACATGACTTTCTCATTATAGAAACTTCTCGAAATAAACATCGGGGTATGACACGACTCAATTACATCTTGAAATAAACATCGGGTTACAATAGATAAGAAATACAAGTAAATACATTCCAAAGTTACAATTACATCAACATAGTCATCTTCTCTGAGTAGAGATTATCTGTTAGCTACTCTAGCTTCTTCTTGAATGCAATCTTCTTATACTATGTCAAAATTCATACTTTGTTTTCTAGAACACAAAGTCTGTATAAATGAATCCCAAGATCTAATGAGACCATTGAGAGCATTCATAACTAGTTCATCCTCATCAAGGGTGTCTCCAATAGTACTTAGTTGTTCCATGAACTAGGAGACCCTTGTGAATTAATCTTGAATTGAGTAACCTTTACTCATCTTAGAGATATTCAATTGAGCTCTCAAATTCATCTTAATGTTGATGTTCCTTCCCTCATACATTCTAGAAAGTGCATCATACATTTTCTTGGGTGTCTTCTTAGATGACACTTAAGGGATCAAGTGATCTTTGATATAATCAACAATGATCCTCATTACCTTAATTGGGTCTTGTTCATGCTTCTCCTTGGCTTCATATTATTTTGGTTTTTCAACTTCATCATTGATGTACTTCTCAAGGAAATTCTCTTTCAGAATGAGACAAATCCTGTACTTCCATCATAGGAGGTTTTCTATTCTTTCCAGTTTGTCCTCAAGCTTAGTTCCTGGGGCCATCCTGTCTAGGAGGTCACTAAAAATTTAAATTTATAAAAATGAAAAGATAAACATACCAAGATATACAATTGAATTAGGCGGGTTGGTTGGTCCAACTGATTTCTAGAGATCCCAAATCTTCACCCTTCAAAAATTTCATGCGATATTGCAACTTCTGTGAAATTTCTGGTTCTGGTTTTCTACATTTTTCTAGTTTAGGGCCAAACCAGGCTTTGGATTTCCTCAAGATTCAACCGCCCAAAAAATTTGATCCCATGCTCAATAGATGCACTCTAGGGAAGCACAACTTTTTATGCAAGCAGATCTTCCAAATTCCTTACTTTGTAGAAACCCTAATTTCTTACGAAGGGAGAGGAGAGAGAGTTTCACCTTGTGAAAGTTGTCCTATTCACGCTAGCTCTGATACCATGTTAATATTTCATATGATAGACTAGATATCATTAGTGTTTAATCCAAATTCATAATAGTAGCATATTCATAATCACTGAATGAAACACAATCACAAGATATACACAATATTTATCCTGGGAAACCCTCAAGGGGAAGAAAACCCAACGAAACTTCCTGTGTATAAGATGTATAATATAAAACCCCAAAACAAGTATTCTCCTCCTTGATGGTCTATTTCTCTCTCTCTCCTATGCGCTACTCAAGTGAGTGAGTCTTATGTTATAATGAGGAACACGACTCCTCTATTTATACACTTTATGTCAACTTGAATTTTCACCTAACAAGTTGGAACCATTAAATTGTCTGGGTTGACTTCACCTAGGAAGATTCAAGATAATATTATATTATATTCATTGGTGTGCTAATTACCCAACTTACAATGAAGGCTTTACCTCATGACTCTATGATGACCAATTACAATAGTAACATCCGGACGGAGGAATAATAACATCTCCCTTGGGGTACATCAATAAAATACATTTAGAATATCCTTTGAAGTTACAATATTTCAACAATGTAGAGTATAATAGTTATTCATACACCAATAGATTATTGCTACTATTAAAAATAATGCCAATGCTGAAAAAAACTATATTTATATTAAAATATATATTTAGGTATTTCACATAAAGAACATAAACCATAGTCGCAGTGTAATATATGGACACCTCTAGTCTTGAAAAGTAAATACATGTTGTCTCTGGTCAAGTCATTAGACCATAAACCTGTTCAAATAGACTAGGCCGATACCAACGAAAAAAAAAAAAAAAGATAAATATATGTACTAGAATGCCATTGAATATAATCCCAAAATATTTGAAACATGGAGAGGATATGTGCATTCTAGAATACCATTCAACAGGTTGTTGAAACATATGTCACTCCAGTTCAAAAAGCACCTATAGCATAAAATTGTGTCCACAACAATGTGAAATAATATGCATAAAATCATATCATAAGAAATGCATAGAGAGCTAAAAAAGGAAAACTGGTGAAACCAAGAGATGATTCCATAGTAGCATATGCTGAGAGGGTGGGAGATATAAATAAATTATGAATAAATTAGTATCTATCCTTGATCGGTCACTTTGTAACCCTTATCTTTCTTGTAGGTTATTTGACACTCTAAAATGCTCAAGGATTGTTTGGATAGAATATCCGCTAAAGTATCATATTCCATGCAAAGGAGATAAAAACCAAGATCTAGGAATTCCTGTATCAACTCCGCCACTTTCCTCTACCATAAACATATGTGAGAGGCCTTTGAGGGTTTTAACCTTTCATCCATCAGGTGATGAATTTCGAATTCCCCCATTATCCTATTGACAATTATATTCTTTTGATTGGAAAAGAAAAGAATAATCCATAGAGAAATCAATTTAGATTTAGTATTTTAGCTAGCCCCATAGTTCATCATTAAGGAGAAATGATTCTAATCATCTAGCCAAATTAGTGCACCTACTTTACCTCTACTGTGATTATATTTTGATGAACTATCAAAAATTCCTCTACAATAGGACATTGATATGGAAGGAGGAAATTTACACCTTCTGAATACAATTGATGTATTTGTTATTGGTTCTTGACATGAACGAGTCCATAAAAATGATCCTATTATTTTCTATCCAAATCTCCGAGCATACTCTAACCAAAATTTCCAAGTAGGATTTATTCTTTTTCCTCCAATTTTCCTTACATTTAATCAATGAATCCCCCTCCGGGTAGCCAATCAATATTTCATCTTTGAAAAAATTTCCCCACACCTCTTGTGTATATGAGAAAGTAATAAATATGTGTGAGAAATTTTCAAATTCTACTTTTCATAAACTGTAGATACGCAGTCCAGGAAAGCCCCACTTCATTAGATTATACCAAGTCAGGATGCAATTGTTTATGGTTAACGAAAAAAAATATTTTTAATTTCAATGGAACATTAATGGCCGAAATATATGTATACCATAATTTTTTTTCACTATAATAGTCCACCCATAATGAAGAATAAGCCTCTTTTCCTATAATAGTCTTGGTCTCCTTATTCCATGTCCATATAATCCTATCTCCTGATTGCTTAAGAATATCCTCCCCTACTAAGGACTATGATATTAGTATCCCATTACGCTCTGTATGATTCATAACACCAAGAGATATAGCATCCTTCCATCATGAGTAGCTATGATCAATTTTAACATCCTCTGCTATATGTTCTAGTGTATGGATTCCAATTGAAAGTAAACCATTTACCATTTCCTCTCATAATTAATACTTAGAGGGGCCTTCAACAATTGGATCTATATCAATACGAACACTATTCCCTCTAATAGGTACCTAAGCAATCCATTTCTCCATGATATCAAATACTGAAGAGATACAATTCCACACATATGAAACATGTTTATTGTGTTTCTTGGGGAACCTGATCCACTTTTCAATTGTGTGATCCAATTTGGTTCTCTTCTCTTTTGGAATATGTGCATATACTAGGAAACCAAATATATTGAGATGGATCCTTTCAGTTTTCTTTCCTGTATACATCTCTTTAAGAGTCTTGAATTTAAGAGCACTGTGAGATAATTTATTTTGCACATATGCGGCTGTTCTTGCTGCTTCAGCCCATAGGTGCATAAGGAGGTATTGGTCATGAATCATGGTCTTCACTGCTTCCATGACAATTATATTCTTTCTTTCTACAACACCATTATGTTGAGGATTAGAGGGATTGGTTAGTTCTGTCTTGATTCCTTCCTCCTTACAGAATGCTTCAAATTACTTTGAAGCGTATTGTCCACCATTTTCTGATCTCAATGTCTTGATTATATTTTCTGAGTGGTTCTCTATCAAGGCTTTCAATTCCTTGAATTTCCTTAACACTTTACTCTTATTCTTCAAGAAGTATATCAAATTATTTCTTGAATAGTCATCAATAAATGTGACATAATATGCATATCCACTTAATTATATGGAGGGAATAGGACCACATACATCAGAATGAATTTGTTCCAACGTACCTTTAGTCTTTGTTTCACTTTTTGGAAAGGGATTCTTGATGTTCTTCCCTCATGTTTGATATTCAAATATGCTAACCCTATTACCACCTTGCTCACATACAGAAATTCTTTGTATTTGTCGCGAGAAAGTCTCTTATGCCACAGTTCACTTGAGCTGGTAGTCTCATGGACAAGGGATATCTCTGGATGTCTTTTGAGTTTGTTCAGTCCTCCTTCTTCTTCTCCAATTACCACAACATCTTTAAGTGTCATTCCTTTGGACCAAATAAGTACTTTTCCATCTATAAAAGCAACTCTATATCCATTATTATCTAGAGAAGCATTAGAGGAAATTTGGGGTCTAAAATGGGCCTTGTAAGAAAACGTGCCAAAATAATTTTTTGTGAGTTGGAATTCAAGAACCAATAGAATTTCAATAAAATAAGTCAACCATAATGGTTGAATTGATATATTTGTCATTAAAAAAAACTACTTTTTTTGTTCGTATTTTCGACATATCTCATTGTGTTTTTACTCAAATTTCGATCGAGAGAGCTCGTTGGATGCGGAATTTGATTCTGCATCCAACGAGTACCCATAGTGCATACTTTTGATGGACCCCGCTACCCCAAAAACAAGAAATACATGAAAAAACATGATGATGATGTCATCATCACGTTTTTTCAAGTATTTCTTGTTTTTGGGGTAGCGGGGTCCGTCAAAAGTATGTAGTGTGGGTACTCGTTGGATGAGAAATCAAATTCCGCATCCAATGAGCTTTCCCGATCGAAATTTGAGTAAAAACACAGGGAGATATGTCGAAAATACAAACACAAAAAGTATTTTTTTTCTTTCTTCCTCCAAAATTAATCCATATTATTTTATTATTTTAACTATTATTTTATTATTTTCCTTAGGAGGCCCATTTTAGACCCCAAAATTCCTCTAATGAGATGGAAAGTAAGCTATTTTTCAAACCTAGTACATAGAGTACTTCCTTCATCTTCATGAAAGTCCTGGAGTCAAGGTTGTAGCTTGATTAACTAATAGATTTGATGGGATATTGATAGTCATCTCCCAATGATACCTTCCAAGTGGAGTTATTTTCTTCAAGCATTCATAGATTTTTATTCTTCCTTTTCATGTGCTTTGAGGCACCACTATCAATAATCCATGTAGCTTTTCAAGGTGCTACAAAGCAAGAGAGTGCAGAGAATAACACACATTTTTCTACATCTTCACCTCTAGTTAGTCTCTTTTGAGATATTTCTTCTTCTTCATTCTCATCTTCATCTAGATGAGCATGACGTGTCTAGTTGTTCTTCTTCTTCTTTGGTTATGGACACTCTCTGGAAAGGCGTCCTATATTATGACAGTTGTATCATTGATAATTTGAGTAATCCTTATTCTTCTTCTAAAATTTCTTCTTTGAAGGTTTATTATTACTCTTCTTGAAGTTTGATTTTTTTCTTCCTTTAGTATGGATGGCTAGATCTTGATCATCTTCTCTAAGTAAAGCTTCTCTTTTGGCTACTCTAGCTTCTTCTTGTACACAATCTTCCCATACTATGTCAAACTTCATACTTTATTTTATGGAACATAGAGTATGAATGAATGAGTCCCAAGGTCTAGTGAGACCATTGAGAGAATTCATAACTAGTTCATCCTCATCAAGGGTGTCTCCAATAGCACTTAGTTGTTCTTTGAACTGGGAGACGCTTGTGAAGTAACCTTCAATATATTCTCCTTTGGTCATCTTAGTTCCCTTCACTTGAGCTCTTAGATTCATATTTTTGTTGATGGTCCTTCCCTCATACATTCTGGAAAGGTCATCATACATCTTCTTAGGTGTCTTGTTAGGTGACACTTGAGGGATAAAGTGATCCTTAATAGAATAAAAAATGATCCTCATTTCCTTGATTAGGTCTTGTTCATGTTTCTCCTTATCTTAATTTTATTTAGGTTATGCAATCTCATCCTTGATGTACTCCAAAAGGCCATTCTCTTTCATAATGAGACCAATCCTATACTTACAATCTAGGAATTTTTCTATGGCTTATAGTTTGTCCTCAATTTTAGTGCTTGGGGCCATCTTGTCTAGTAGGTCACTAAAAACTAAAATTTCTCAAAATAAAAAGATGACCTTACTAGTAGATTCGCTTGACTGAGGGGAGTTGGTTGGTACAATTAATTTCTGTAGATCCCAAATATCCACCCTTCAAATCCTACTTGCACGGTTACAGCTCTGCAAAATTTCTGGTTCTGGGTTTCTGTAGTTTTCTAGTTCAGGTCCAAACTAGGATTTGGATTTCCTGGAGATTAAACCACCCAAAAAATTTGATCCTGGGCCCAATATATGTGATCCATGGAGGCACAAATTTCTATGTAAGAATATCTTCAAAACTCCAACTTTTGTAGAAACCCTAATTTCTTCCAAAGAGGGAGGAGAGAGAGTTTCACCTTGTGAAAGTTGTCCTATTTGGGCTAGCTTTGATACTATGTTAATATTTCATATGCTATACTACCTATAATTTGTGTTCAATTCAAAATAACAGTAGTAGCATATGTATAATCACTAAAATAAACACAATCACAATATAGACTGGGTATTTATCCTAGGAAACCCTCAAGGGGAAGAAAACCTAGCCAAAACTTCCTCTGTATAATATGTATAAGATATAACCCCCCCAAAAAGTATTCTCCTCCTTCTATTATGTCTCTCTCTCTTTGATGTGCTAGTCAAGTGAGTGATTCGGTGTGCAAATAAGAATTACAACTCTCCTATTTATACACATTGATCCAACTGACTTTTAGCCTAAACAAGTCGACCCCACTTAACCGTCAAAGCTGACTTCAGCTAGGAAGACTAAAAAAAGTATATTATATTATTCATTAGGGTACTAATGGCCCAACTTAAAGTGGAGGATTTACCTCATCACTCTATGATAACCAAATACAATAGTAACACCCCGTCGTAGGAATAATAACATCTCCCTTGGGTTACATGACTAAAATACATTCAGAATATTCTTTGAAGTTACAATATTCAACACTATGATGCTGCAAACAAACCCTCTAGTGGTGCGAAGAATCGAGCCATTTGTTGAAAAATACTCATTTCATCGACAATAGATGAATTACATGGGTATTAGAAAGGGTTATAGAAATGTCTCACATCCTACGCTTTTATACCCCCTGGTTCATTCACCTTATCACCATTTCGTCCTCTAATATCCCATATGGAATTCTAAGTGCGTCTTCCATTCATCAACTATTGAAAGAGTTTTATGTTTTCATCCCATGAGTCAAGCCAAATTTTCCCACTCTTTAATCGCAACCATTCATCTTCCCATAAGATAAAATGTGACCTATTCTTCCCTAGGTCATGTACCTTGCTCTGAATATGAATAGGATAAGACCCAGCCTTATAAATGCAATAAAATTTTCTTAATTCCTCCTCTATCTCTCTCGTCTACTTCTGAATTTCTCTTCTATGTTATTTTCCCCATTTAATGAATGCATTCTTTGGATATATTAGTTTTGGATCTAATCTCTTCATATCACACTGGTGCTCTGACTAATCCAGATAACTCCCTAAACATTTAATAGAAACCATACTCATGTAACCAAGAATGGTTAAATCTAAAAGGGCGAAAAACATTTTCTCTGGAGGGATAAAGTTGTAGTATAATAGTAAAGCGGTACAAAAATGGAACCTTGTCTACCCATGTCCTACATTTCCAAATTCCTTCTAGCAAAATTTCATAAATCAAAAATAGGTCCAAACGTTTGCAACAACATCTGTTCCAGCTCAATTGTTACGTCATGTAGGTAGAGATGGGGGTTCAACAATGTCTTTCAGTCCCTCATTTAAAAATAAACCTTGAAATTAATCACCCTTGGGATCTAATTGGGCCTTATCTCCCCATATTTCAGTAGCCCCAAAGGTCAAGTTTAGATCCCCCCAATGATGAAAGAAGGTAAGGATATAATTCCTTCTGTAATATATTGGAATGCATAACATCACAACAAAATTTTTGAGTCACTTGAAAATCCATCCTAGATCTATATATATAAAAAAATATCACTTAGAATTATTTGCACAAATAACACAAAAGGAAATAATTCTGTTGGATAGAACACTAGAGGAAAATCACTCCAGTGGGAAGTTTTCCACTCTGTTTATTGAGAAAAAACCCATTACAATATATATATATATATATATATATATATATATATGCATTATTACATGCAATGCCTTGGGAAAATACCATGGTTCTAACAAACTATATAAATAATAGATCAATTCTATGTGCAATGATGCTAAGAAGAAGCACAAAAAATAGATCTCGCTACTAAGAATTCTCATAAGCATACACAGGAAAATAGAGAGAAGAAAAGAGACTGAATCACATGAATTAAGAGATGAATATTGGTGTGTATCCTTCCATTGAATAATGATGAATAATAGTGTACATAAATAGTACATCCCTCATAGGAAAATCGAATTGGATGGAAAAAAATCATAAAGCTCAAAAGGCTGACTTACCAAAATATAGCAAAACCCCCATAGGTGGATAAAGAACTTACTAAATATATCAAGGACCTCATGAGTTGGAAAATGCATGAGTGAGTTTTCAAGGAGATGGAAATAACATGCTAATCCTAGGAAATGGAGAAAAACGAATGGAGGATGGGTTGGAAACAAAAGCTCCTAGTTTCCTAGTTGACTAGATTTTATCTTATCCATAGAAAAGCAGGAAAAGCAGAAAAAGTAGAATAAAGCAGAATTTGCTGTAAAGTCCTATATACTAATTCTGGATGGTCAAAAGGTGGTCAATATCAACCCAAAATTGGAAATAAATCATTCCTAGGATATAGATGGCATGTATTGACTTTAAGGTGCAAGTGGATGCCAACTAATTAAGCTAGTGGGTGAATAATTAATCAAATAATGATTAATTATTTTATCCTAAGTTGTGAGTGGGTTTAGTATATTCCTACACCCCCCTATAAGTCTCAATTTATGATGGTATGACAAAAAATATGGATGCATATGGATGCATTAGGGCCCAGCAACAAGGCTATGGTCACCCTTTAACAATTATTATGTCCAAAAAAGTGAGGAAAGAGGCAAAACCACATGGGGAAAATCCTCCCTCAAGATAGGACAAGGCACAAAATTTGAAATGTGTCTTCAACATATCTGCATCTTCACTTTAATGAGCTAACTGAACTACTTCTGGATGAAGGACTTGTTGAAGAAATCATGAACTCCATGATCATGCGCTGGAGTGTAGAACCTGCAAGAAGGAAGATGAGAGGCTCCTTGTATCTCATCAACTGATGAAGTAGGAGCATTATCTGAATGCTTCTTTCTGCTGTCAAAATATGATCTGCAAACATAATCTGAAATTGAAAAGAGATCTATGCATACTCCTTTCCAAAGAGTACAAAAAATAAGGCAATTTATTTCACACCCAATTCCCTGAATAGCTCCAAAATTGTGATGTGAATCACATGTAAATATTCCAATCTGCTGTAGCACCTATATAGATATGATATGAGGCTGATAAAACTATGATATATCATAAATAGTAGCATATGGAACAGAAAGGACAAAGGATTCAGTGGCTCCATGAGGATATAGGGCTAGACTAGGAAAATTATGAACAATTGGGGAAAATTGATAGGTGTAAAAATCTGAATGATGGATGGGCATAAGATCTGAACCATACGTGTTTAGAAAAGATCCAAACATGTTTAATATCAATCCATATATGATAATTTCATGGATAACCAGCCATTGAAAGTTAGGAAAGACTTCAAATCATGTAAGATAAATATCATTGCATAAGAGACCAATGAGGAATCAATTAGTGAACTAGGGATTTGTAGAGTCTTAGGATTATTCAGAGCTATGGTAGATGGTATGGATGGTGGTATGATATGTGTATAAACCTGAAAATATGCTTCTAAATCAGAATCCAAAGGATCACATATAAGCATATCAATAGACTCATGGGAATACACTGGTAATGAATCCTCTGTATGAAAGGAGGAAAGAATGAGATGTTCACAATCTTCAAGAAGGCTCTGAGTATTGATGCCAAGAACAAAGGAGGATATGCTGAAGCATATGATATCAAGTAAGGTAAGTGGTATGACAAAAATAAGGCTTTATGTGGCTAAGCAAACATCCTATAAATCATTGGGTTGCGCACCATCAATGAGAGAGGTATGCAAAAGGTGTGAAGAATCTGGCACATAGATATCAAAATCTAAGATAGGATATTGAGAGAACAATGAATTTATTATAGGATCATAATAAATATTAGCATCAGCTCCATATTTTACTTCTTTTTCATCAATAGTATCACAAGAAGAAAAATCACCTTCAAGAGACACAGAAAAAGATGGCTCTTCAATATTTGCTTCTTCATAGAAGGAGGAAGCATTCGAATGAAAGAGGGTAGTAGCAACATGAAATGTATGAGAAAATTATTCATCATGATCAACTTCATCAGATAATTTAGAGACCAATAAATCTTAAGAGAGATAACAAGAGGAGATGTTAGGTTTGCTCCATGCTTCATCTTCAAATTCCTGCAAACCAAAAGCTTTGTCCAAAATTTTCCAAAGCTCAAAGGGAAATTCAGCAGAACCTATGAGATGATATATATTTGGAGACATTACCAAACACATAATTCCATAAGCTCTATCACAATTATTTATCCAATCAATCTTCTCTTCATAAGACTCAGGTTTACTCAATGCACCAATGGAGACATTAAAGAGACATTGCCTCTTCAAGTATGCACTCATCTTTGGATTCCAATAAGAATATTTTAAAGGAGATAGTAGAGGAATTTTTGAATCCATATTGAATTTGTTAATATGCTCTAATAGATACTCTCTGCAACCTGCAAAACAAACTAGGAGAAAATCTTGTAAGCTAGACAAGCTCTTCTTCAGAGAGGGATAGGAGACTGTAAGCGCTCCTCAACTATGTAGAACTTGATAAAACTTGCTGCTCTGATACCATGTAGAAATAATAGATCAATTCTATGTTCAATTATGCTAAGAAGAAGCATAGGAAATAGATCTTGCTACTAAGAATTATCACAAGCTTACACAGGAAACTAGAGAGAAGAAAAGAGACTGAATCACATGAATGAAGAGATGAATATTGGTGTGTATCCTTCAATTAAATAATGATGAATAATAGTGTACATAAATAGTACATCCCTCATAGGAAAATCGAATTGTATGGAAACAACTCATAAAGCTCAAAAGGTTGACTTACCAAAATATAGCAAAACCCCCATAGGTGGATAAAGCACTTACTAAATCTATCAAGGACCTCACGAGTTGGAAAAAGCATGAGTGAGTTGTCAAGGATATGGAAATAACATGCTAATCCTAGAAAATGGAGAAAAACTAATGGAGGATGGGTTGGAAACAAAAGCTCCTAGTTTCCTAGTTGACTAGCTTTTATCTTATCCATAGAAAAGTAGGAAAAGCAGAAAAAGCAGAATCAAGCAGAATCTATTGTAAAGTCTTGTATACTAATTCTGGATGGTCAAAAGGTGGTCAAGATCAACCCAAAATTGGAAATAAATAATTCATAGGATATAGATGGCATGTATTGACTTTAAGGTGCAAGTGGATGCCAACTAATTAAGCTAGTGGGTGAATAATTAATCAAATAATGATTAATTATTTTATCCTAAGTTGTGAGTGGGTTTAATATATTCCTACACAAACCATATGAGTAACTCACATTAATGCTAGCTTATCTTGACTAATTCCCCCAATATATGACATTGTGCTAAGTGTAACTCCAGGTAGTGTCTATAATGAAGTGAAATGAACCTAGATGGACAATGAAGTGGTTATTCCACTCAACAAGTGTGAAAGGAACCATCACGAGGGCGTTATAGGTGGTTTAGTGGCTTGGTTTTGGACCTTCAATGAGCAAATTGACCAAATCCTTAAGAAGGTGCCCTTAAAATAGGGAAGTGAAATATATACCCCATAAATGTAGCATAGAGGGGTGAATTGACACCATAGAACAAGGAAAATAGTGTGTAGGTGGAAAAAAATATTTTATGGCATAACCGCTAGTGTAAGTGGGTCAAATTTGGACAAACTAAGATCCAAGACACCAAACAAGGAACTAGAACCATTTTCACATGGAACAAATTACACTAAACACTTGAAACCTTATGAAAATATTATTAAGCAAGGTCTATATTGGAAATATGTTCCAACACCTTCTCTACTCACTCTTTCCCAATATTCCTCACTGTCATAGTATGGAGCATAACAATTAATTATATGTAGATGTGTATGGAAATCTATAAAATATCCTATCATCAAAATTCCTACAGAAGTAGGATAGGATCAAAATATACCCTTTTTGGGGTTCCAAGTAGAAATAATAACACCCAATAATCCGACCCAGTCTCTAGTATATAGATCACAACCCGATATTTATGAAGAAAAAAATTTCGTAGCTTTCTTCCCAAAGACCATAGTCTCCTGGACAAAAATAATATCTAGTTTAACATCTGCAAAAAGTCATTTAAGGGACACTATCTTGGATTCCCCCACTACTCGTTTGATGTTTATGGAAACAGTATTCATTTATTTTCCCTTGCAATGGATTTACAAACTCTAAGAGACCCGAGGTTTGTATTGTTAAAGGATTCTTGAGTAGTCCTATGTCCCAAATCTTTAGTGGCTTGCTGGTTTTCTTCCTTCTACGCATTGGATGATTTTAGTGTCGATAGTTCCATTCCTATCCCACCCATAATGGTCCCCTGTTTCATCCTCTTATATTTAAGTATTTTTGTTCCCTTTGGGGTATCTTCCCTAAAGGATATGTTAGGGAGAACTCTATGCTCATCATTGGGAATTGTACCAATGTATGTTGGTAAAGGATTCCTTTTAATGGCATCACAATATGTGGTATTTTGGGATAATTGCAGGTTAGTAGGAGTCTTTGGAAAACCCGATGAATAGGGACATATATTATTTGGTCTTCGAATGTAATCTTACTCGAAGGATGTTCAACTCCCCCATTTGACCTGGTTATCTCCCTCTCAGAGGTGTTAAAATTAATCACACTGACAGGAACCATTGGACCCTCATCCCTAGATTTGACAGAGTTCAGAAATTGTCCTGATGTGTTTGATATATATCCCATACTCCCCACCAATGAACCCTCAATCGACATGTGTCCTCTCAGAATCTTCTCGTCTAATGAACTACTATAAATATAAGTAGTTTCTTCAAGTGTAAAAGAATGGAAAAGAGTAGCATCAAGATATTTTAGCATACCAATAATATCAGGAAGCTATGAAGTAGTCACCAATGGTTGTGGTTTCGACCTTGAATTATGATCAATTCCATTACCCATGTCAGCTTCCATATCACTAATATTGTCTAAAGACGAATCTCCATAAAAGATATAATCATCGCTAGTTGATCCATAACTGAAATATTTACATGTGCACCACTGATGTCCAACCTCTCAGCACTTTGTACATCGAAAGGGAAATCCACAGTAGTCCAAGACTTGATGATCTTTTCAGTTGCACCATTTAATAATGAGTTCATCTGAAATCCATTAGTCACATTGATTTCTACCAGCATTAGACCTAAACGATTGTCCATACCCTTGAGAACATTGTCCCCAATAAGTAATAATTGAGCTAGATGATTCTCCACTGCTTCGATTAAATATCAATTCCACATGCCCAATCAGAAGTTTGTTAGGAATACCTAGATATGAAAATTAGATCAAATGAGTGTTTTAGTAACCCTCGATTGAGAGTTTTAAATAACTCGATCGAGCACAGATTAAATCCATTGATCAAGATTTTAAAATGTCATTTGAGATATTAAGAAAATATCGATCGGGTACTATTTTCAACATAGAAATTCCCTCCACTTTCTAAAAATATCTACCTACCTTCATGGGAACACCCAAATACTAGTGGTCACTTACCTACTCCATTGATTAAAAATATATCTACATCTTATAAATTCTACTATATTTGTTGAAGTCTCGTATTTTCAACACATTTTTTTTCATTTCCCTTACATTTTTAGTAATGGACAAAGGCCACACAATGAGGAAATATTTGATTGTGTGTCCTTTTAAAAAATAGGACATGAATTAAGATTTGTATTGGTGGAATAAACACTCTAAATAGAGGCTGTATGAAATATTTTCTCCCCAAGGAAGTTGATGTACAACTAGCTTATTCACGTCATGCATTCAATTTTCTACAACATCTTACAGGTTTATGGTCTTAGATGTTTATGTATTTTTCCCCTTGGTGATTTATATTTATGACATTAAAAATGTAGTATTTCCCTATTATAATGTCTTCGTAAAATGTTTGTAACTAACATTTTTAAGATAAGATACAAATATTCAAAATTAGTATGGAAAAAACTCTAAAGAGGTCCAAGAAACACCACACTACCAACGCCATCAAGGATACATATAGAAATCAAAGTAGCAAATTTCAAACTCATAAGTATTGAATGCACATTTTGAACTATTGAGGGAATTAGAGTTGAATGCACACCCCCAAAATAAAAATATCCTGTATAATGAACCCCAAACCAAAAGGATTGATGAGGTACTCAACTGAGAAAACATCATATGTTGAGTGTTCCTATGGATGCCAACTTATTTCACGAGGGTGCATGGTTCACTAGCCGCTAAAACCATCAAATCAATATAAGAATTTGTACTTTGTACAAGGTTCACTCTAAATATGATTGATATCAACCAATCATGGTGAATTAAAAATCACCTAAGGAAGCTTTACATACCACCCCACAAAGTATTGAACAAAGTGTAAAATATGATAGGAATGGATGTCATAGATGATGGATAAAATATTGAGTATGATCCAAAGGTGGAAAAGATGCAAGAAAACCTAAAAAATAAACACTCCAAATTGGCAATCTCCAACACATTGTGAAATGATTTAGTATAGGGATACAAATGCTTTGTTACCATCATAATACTATCCATGCGAGTGGCACAAAATACACTACTCAAAGGTGCAAAAAGAGAGGTATAATAAATAGCCATCATGGAAAACAATCCTTAATATGGGTTTTGAAAAACAAGGCCATGATAAATACCCATTTACAATAGAGGAAACAACAAGTATTCATTGAGCTTATTATGGGAGAAAAAACCTCAATTAAGCTTATCCATGTGGTTTTCAACTACTTTTTGCAATTAGTCAAATGCTCTTCGCAATAGACCAAACAGAATGAGATACAAACACTGCAATGAAAAGGTTTGTCAAAAATAACGTCGCTAATAACCTCTTTAGAATAAATTTGGAAAAAATAAGGTTATTCCAAAAAAAAATGCCTACAAAGTACCATGTATGATGATTAAAGGAATAGATCCATTTTCCCATCATTGAAACACAAACCATAAATCAAGTGCATAAAGTACATGCTAACAACGTACAATACCACAATGTGAGTGACACAGTTATTGAATTCCATTCTCATCAATTTTATTGAAATGTAGTCCATCCATGGTTGTTGAATATCTACCTGCTTCCATCGATGTGAGAGGTAGTTCTAGTTAAAATAACCTTGTATTGTACATACACATGAGGGAAGGGTTTGAAATCCACTGTATTTTAGAGTTTCTAATAACCCTTGTTGACCTCTCCCTTCTTATGTTCAACAATATCCTCAATATCCTTTTGTTGTAACCATAGAACCATATCAACCTACCTCATCCCAACACTTCATGCTTTCTCCAACAAGATCCTATTTGAAAGTCGGAAACTATTTCACAAGAGAAAATAACACACAAAACCATAATGAATCTGATATTTTTAGCTGGTCTTATGCGAACTTGGTCTACACATATGAATGGTGGTGTAGATTCATGAGCTTTACCAAAACCTTCTAGGGAGATAGATATTCCATTTTGACTATCAATTTGGGATATTAACTGGAGGGTTTAAATTAATATCTCTATCGATCTAGGGAAAAATAAGAGCACAAGGACCACACACATGAAAGAAGTCACAACCATAAAAATGCATACCTGGAAAACCTCGATGTTGGTTTGTAATATGCAATAATGAAATATTTTTTCTCACAATATTTGACCTAGATATTCAATATGGGATCATGAAACCATCATATTTTAAGAGAAACGAGAGGCCACATCGGTGTTATCCATAAGAGAGTGTCTATGCTACAAGGACCAGACCCGCCGACATCCTTCTCCACAAGATTGACTCCAACTGATACTCAACAGAACTATGGTCTTGATATGAAAGCAGGCCTCCTGAAGCATTGGGGAACAAATGCACACTGAATAGCTTTCAAGGGGGTTGTCTTGGTGTTGTATCCAATAAAAATAAAATAGTGAAAACCAAAAGTGAGATTCAATGCCTAATCGTATGCTAGTTCCACTTAGGAACTGGAACCATCACAAAATCCCCTTCTATTACTGTTGCAATAATTCTTAGATTGCAGGATAGTTGTGGTTCTTCTCAAATTATCACACAAATATCTCAACGATTTAGGATCTATCCTCACAAAAACAATGATCAGAGAAAGTGAAGGAGGAACCTCGTCACTAAGGCATCCATTCCCATGATAGTAAAGGAAGGATAGTAATGTAAATTCTGAAGCACGTTATCAAAGGCATGTGATCTAGAATGAACTAGCCAAAAAAATGACACTTTGTGTGACTCCATATGCAATATTCAATAGATCCAAATGAGAGGGATTGAATGAGAGGCACCACGCAAGCATTCTCTCTTGGATTCGGTCTAGGAAGAGTTTTAGGAAACAAATAAAATCATGAGGATTACCGGATCTGAGGCTTAACCAGAAAAGAAGAGGCAGGTTCCCCCTTAATGAGGAGATCCAATTCTTAAACGAGACTAGAAAAATGGATGTGAATACACTTATAAATCAAGCAGGGAATGATCACAACCTTTCTAGTGAAAGAGTCATGGTTGTACCTACTCTAATTCCATGTAAATATATGGGGATCAACCTAGATCAAAGACGGTCCTCATAATAATAGAATGCAAATGAATCTATTAAACTGGATGACTATGATACATGAGAGTGCCTCAATTTCTATGATTGAGGAGGCCACCAAAAAACTAACAATATCAAGGAAGTTGAATTCCTACATGAGCTTACACCTCACAAAGTCTAGCAACATTGGAAAATGCCAACATCAACAAGGGAAACTGCTTATTTCATTAAAAATAAAAAATATGATGCGTTAAGTTATTGATATTATGTGTGTGTTTCTATGCACAATATGCTTTTCTTTCATACTCCTTTGATAACTACGTTGTGATTGTTTAAAACTTAATGAATTTGGTAAGTTGGTAAAAATATCTAGTTAAAGTATTTTTACGTATTATCTAGAATGGTGGTAGTTGTATCTCTGAGATGAGATGTGGAGGCTACACTCACTCGTGACAAGCTACTTTTGTTTTACAATTTATTATAATTCATTCATTTAATAGAATGTGAGTTTACTGTATCACTATGTTTATTGCCATATATCTGTGTATGGGAATATATATTTGCTCTTTTATTTTGCTCTCACATAAATCCATGACATTATCAACAAAAATCTAATACATATATGCTCCTAAATATACATAGAGAGAGGTAAGTAATATTCCATGTGGTAACTTGTAAAATCTAATTTTATGCATGCATAGTTGTCTCTGAACTTTTACAGTTTGTCTCCACAAATTCTACTATTGTTGTTTCTCCATATGGTTTTTTTTGGGAAATGTCTTCTGAATACTATTAAAAAGCAATGGTGAGATACCTCTCATTCATATATGTAGGATCGATTACACAATTTTCACTTTTCCAATTGGTAACTTGTAACTACCAAAGAAAGAAGAGAAATAATTGAATTATTAACAACTTTTTTTATTTTAATATAATATTTATTATTAACTTGGTATATTGATTACTTTTACTATATGCTTAAATATTCTATGTTTTATTCATACTTTAGCTAGAAATATTCAAAAAATATTAGAGTTCCATATACTAACACAACCACTTAACTTGTGCTTAGTGAACATCGATAGGCCACAAGTTAAGTTCCATGAAAAATTATCTATTACCTAATCATCGTCATGCAAACTGCACATTAGCTCGATGCCCAAATTCTATATCGAGGAGTTTGGAGGAATTTATTATGAGTTCGACTGATACAAGAACTTCACATTAGATCAACTCGCAATTTCCAAATGGATTTTGACTAAACCTTGTGCACATTAGCTTGACTCCTATCTTCCACATGGAGTTCGACTGCCACACATACTACACATTACCATTCCACTAAGTTTAGTTGTCACGTCCCCATGCCTCCGACCGGTAAGGAGGACGCGACTACAAGCTCCAAACACTCGGGCTAAGAGCCCCATGACCATGTACAGGCTTAAAATTTGCAGAAACAGAATGCTGAAAGAAAATGCATTGCAGTATAACATGCATAAACGCAATTGTTTATCATACACAGTTATAATTGTTTATCTTGCACAGTGGAATCCACATGCATTCACATAAGCATTCATTTTAACATGTTCATCATTTTCATATCATTGACAGAAAATATGGTTGCAGAAGTAAAAATGGGCAAGATTACTTATCTTATGAAAACTTTGCTCTGCAACCAGCTACGTCGCTGCAACATTCCACCCAACCATAGGCCAGCATGATCCTTAATCTCTCAGCAACGCTGCCACCCCCGAGCTGGGCATGATTCTCCAAGGAATAAGGGAACTAGTAGGCTTACACATAGCCAAGGATACACAAACACACAGCGAAGACAACAGATTTGGGTTTATCAGGCCATTATGGAGCTGGAGAAGGCAAATTGCCAAGCTGGTGAGCTCATTATAGAGCCAAGAACACCTACACCAGAACTAGCCTAACCTCTAAGACACCCAAACACACCCAACACAAGGAATCAGTCCCTTCTCTGCTACACAGTCCCTCGGGCCCTGCATTCCCTTCCAGTGCTATTCAAAGGTGATGGAGAAGAAGGTTATCCCTCTAGCTCTGTCTGTGTGGTTTCCAGCCACCAAGTTTATCAAGCAAATCTAAGCCAACATCCTTGCTCCTCTCACAGTCCGAAGACCAAACATTGCACTCCGGCAATTAATTAGCTATCACAGCTTAAATAGGGAAAATACTCCCCAGCGAGTTACACAACAAACAGGGAAAAGACTCCCCAGCGAATTACACAATCCCAACCACAATAGCAAATACAATTCCAGCAGGGGAAAAAATCACAGCCCGTCCTGGGCAACAAAATCACCGGGAACAAATACACAGACCACGCTGGGAAATAAACTAGCGTCTTTCGACCTGTGCATGAGCAAACAAACAATTGCAGACCCCACGAATCAGCCCATGAGGAAAGGATACAGCCGCACTATTCACCAATCCGCAGAAGGAAAACCACGTGGGTAAAAACCAGGAAAAATTCTTGTGCATGAAAGCAATGAGCAGACTATTCAAAGTGCGGGAAGGTAAGAAACTACAGGAGGACGTGAAATTGCACTACGTGGGGGTTCAGAAAACTCGTGGAGCTAAGAAAAATGTCTGCGTTAGGGATGAACAGCAAAATTGTGAGGTGCCACACATGGAGAGTGTGTTTTTGGTTTTTCCTCCATAGTGAAGTCAACAGGGGGTGGAGTGTGCGTGAGGGTGAGGACTGACAGTCCTGCCACCCCACTCCCAAAGCAATTAACTGCCTCAACCACCAGCAGTAATTATTTAATGAGAGTGGTTGGAATTAAACAAGGGAAGATGACACATGGATTTTTACCCCATTGGCCAAGTTTTGACAATTCCCCCACATCCTTATCCTTGGAAAAAAAATCATGCCCCTTTCGATTTAGTTGCTGCGATTGTAGCTGGTCGGGTTCATCTAATTAATTATAGATGCATATTTACATGATGACCAACATAATATATGTCGCATGCCCTGATATACAATCGGTAGAAAATTTTAAATCCAAAACATATCATGACCAATCAATGGTGGGGCCTTGGCCTTTAGCTCCACACCCTGATCATTTACAATTTATACATCTAATGTAATGGGGTCAAACCGAGACATTACATTAGTTATCGCATGAGTTCAAAGTATTTTATTAGGATTTTGATGTCACACAAGAAACACATTAGGTTGACTCTTGGCTACCATATGGAATTACACTATCACACAGATTACACAATACCATGCCATTAAGTGCAATTATCACATGAGATATTTTTTATTTTTTTCCAACTACCACAAAGTGTATTTATCACATGAGTTATTTTGTATTATTTTATAACTGTTATAATGAATTTTTAATGACGATTATATAATCAACCTTGACAATACACTTGTCCCATTCTCCTGCAATCTAGGAAAATCATTGATGGTATTCCAAACTAAAATTCTAATATATAAATTCCTATCACCATAATTAGTCAACTGGAAAATGCATAATCTTATTGTCATATAGGTATTTAAGGGTGCTTAATCCTATTATGCATTAAAAAATGCCATTAAACAATTCCAAAATTATATTTTACCAAAAGAAGTTACTGGATTCTGACCAAAAAACACCAAAAAGTTCAAAATATACAATAAATAGAATACTCCATTTGTTATTCAAAGGTATTACTTAACAAAAACACATATTCGTAATCATTCAAATCATTCAAATTCAAATTATTTTCAGAAATCTCTATTAGATTGCAATGGAAGAAAACATGTCAAAATTTTGGTTGCTTGTTTTTAATTGGAGTGATTTATTTAATCAATTAACCTTATTCATATATTTTAATATTATTTATATCTTTTTTAGGTTAGATAAAGTTATTTTTCTAATTTTGGTTATTTATGTTATTTTTTCTAGTTTGATCGGACTAGAAGTCAAGAAAATGTGTTTCAAATTAAGAGGTCACATGTTTCAAATCCTAAGGGATAGGGTATGTAAATCTCTTACACCAATAGATTATTACTGCTATTAAAAAAACCAATAATGGAAAAAAAACTATATTTATATTAAAATATATGTCTAGGTAGTTCACATAAACAACATAAACCGTAGTCATAGTGTAATATATGGACATCGATAGTCCTGAAAAGTAAACACATGTTGTCTCTGGTCAAGTCATTAGACCATAAACCTGCTCAAATAGGCTAAGCCAATAACAATTAAAATCAACAAAAATGAGAAATATAAGTAATAGAATACCACTAAAGATAATCCCAAAATATTTGAAACATGGAGACGATCTATTCATTCCAAAATACCATTCAATAGGTTATTGAAACATATGTCACTCTAGTTCAAAAAGTATATGTATCATAAAATTGTGTCCGCGACAATTTGAAATAGTATGCATAAAATCATATCATAGGAAATGCATAGAGAGCTAAAAAGGAAAATTGATGAAACCAGGAGCTGATTCCATGGTAGCATATGCCGAGAGGGTGGGAGATAGATATAAATTATGAATATATGAGCATATATCATTTTTTAATCAGTTTGTAACCCTTATATTTATTGTAGATTATCTGACACTCTAAAGTGCTCAAGGATCGTTTGGACAAGATATCCACTAAAGTATTGTATTCCCTATTAAGGTGATCAAAACCAAGATCCATGCATGACTGTATCAACTCAACCACTTTACTCTACCATAAACATATGTGAGAGGCCTTTAGTTAAGTTTCACCTTTGATCCATCTGGTGATGACTTTCAAATTCCCCAATTATCCTATTGACAGTTATATTATTTTCATTGGCAAAGAAAAGAATAATCCGTAGAGAAATCAATTCATATTTAGTATTTGAGATAGCCCCATAATTCATCATTAAGGAGAAATGAGTCTAATCATCTATCCAAATGATTGCACATGCTCCACCTCTGGTGTGGTTATCTTTTGATGAACCATCGAAAAATCCTCTCCAACATACCATTGAGATGGAAAGAGGTAATTTACACCTTTTGGATACACTTGAGGTATTTTTTATTGGTTCTTGACAAGATGAGTCCTAGTACTTGTTTCCGCCTTTCACACACCTGGGTCACATGGAAGAAATCTTCAAGCCACTCGGTGTGTCCTTGGGGGCAAGTCTCGAGTCAAGGTTGTCACCTTCTTCTTAACTCCTCCGTTTAGGCTCAACTCCTAACGAAGCCAAGGGGGGTAGACCCGATTAAGTTGCTAAGGCTAATTTCTTAGTATGGTGATGTTAAACAAAATGAATTACTTAAACAAAATGAATTACTTAGTTTGAAATTTAACCATAAACAACCATAGATGACAAGATACAAAATGAGCGCACGAAAGCACAATGCTGAGACAAAATATATATATATATAGCAAGAAAATAACCAGTACGTTAAAATGGAGTCAAAAGGAAATCAATGTACTTGCATGTGCTTGGATTGAATGTTTTGCAATTTCCTCTTGGTACGTTTTAAGTTAATATGAAATATGAGTTGATTAAAATTAGGCAAAGGGGTGGACTCCAGATATACCCGAGATTACTTGGAGTATGTCCAAAACTAAACCTTCACAGCTACCTGCAAGGAATATGTGGTATGAATGGAGTCTCTGGGGCTATTGTTCATAATGCACCCGTTAGGGTGTGACAGAGATCGGCATCCCAAGGTCACTTTTCAGAATTTTCCGCTTCCTTTGGGCATTTTGCCACCGTAATGGTTTGATCTAGGTGTTGGATTTTCACCTGATGGTTTGTCAATTTGGGAGAGTGAATCCTAATTATACTAGTCACTCAAGTGATTTTGATATAGCTTGACTAATCAAGCAAACCACAGCCAAGTGTAGAGCATACACACCGGAGTCTTGTCAATTTTAGTAAATTTTGAGATGAATGTTCTTGTTAAAAAGAAAACCCTCCCAGAACCTCTTTCGGTCCAAGTGGACCTCAATTGGGGAATCAAGGAGGGGTCAATTTTATTATGGTTACTAAAACAAATGATGATAACAAATGAAACATAAAAATATAATCAAACCACAATTTTCTATTTAGACTACCACGAACCTTTCTTCACCTTTCGGCTCAAAAGGAGGCTCGTGGGGTAAGTATTAAAGTTATTTTGAAACCAATAGAAATGGAATATGGAATTGATTTTAAATCAAAGTATACTACCATGCAGATTAGTACTACACTATATTGAAAAAAGATAAATGAAAAGAAAAAAAATGACACGGACGCAAATCCCCCCAGGGGGGATGGGGAATGGGCTCGAAAGAGCCTATTCAGAATTATTTTTATTACCAGCGGTTAAAATATCATAAAATTGATATGACGCCTCTTGATTATTATACAGAATGAAATCAAGAGCTTACAAAGTGCAAAAATTAAAGATTTCAGTAAAAAATGGAGACCCCTGGGGGAATTCAGAAGGCCCAAAAGTCACTTTTGAACAGAAGCTCCTCCTATTTTCTGTTATACCTGATAAAAACCAGAAATATTATTATACTGAAATATGCCCAAAATCACTCTGAAATTTCCTTTGGGTCAGCTTGCTTTTAACCAAAAAAAGCTAAGTTAAAACTAGTTAAAAAAGGGTAAAAAGGGAACCAAGGAAAGCAAGCTTTCCTTGGGATCTTGGCTTGCCTTTTAGGCAGCCAATATTATGTGCACTTATCGCTAGATTTATCTTTTATAACAGAAAACAGAAATCTAATGCATGCAAGCTACAAATTCTCTTTAAAATTCCATGCAAAAAGGACAATTTCCCTGAAGCTAGATCTAGAATGCTTATGAAACCTTTTAAGAACAAGATCTAGATTATGATATTTGAGGAGATAGATATATGTTAAATTTACTTTAATATAATAGATCTAAACAATATCAAATCTGTGAACAAAGTAACCAGGTAAAAAAAGATTGATTTTGAAGGAGGAAAAGGAGAAGAGAAGTGCTTGTTGCTGAAGCAGATCTGCAATGGAAACTTCTTAGTGGAATACATAGGGGAAATGTCTTCACAAATATTTTGGATGTACAGTAGAGTCAAACTAGATCCAAATATCGTCCAATCCTTGCTACCTAAAAGCTAAACACACAATCCTGCACGAAACCTCATGAGATCTGGATATATATATGAAAAAGAGACAAGAACACTACAAGAAAAACTGGATTTAGCGTCTCTTTTTGCATCCTTTTTTGCATCTATACCATCTTTCAGTGTATTTTTCTTCATTTTTTGGACAAAATGGCACAATTTCACGGGTTGGTGCTATTTTAGGCATTTTTTGCGTCCTTTTTTAAATATGGCACAAATTGCGGTGTAATTTGCACCGGGTTTTGCACCTGGTTATGCGCCAGGTTTTGCATCAGGTTTTGCAACAAGTTTTAAGCCTAGTTTTGCACCTAATTTTGCGCCTAGTTTGTACATTTAACTCTTGTTACGCCCCCTTTTATGTCCATGTTTGCCTCAACTTTTATGCCATTTTTTCATCCACTTTTGCATCCATTTTTACATCCACTTTTGCATCCACTTCTACTTCATTTTTTGCATCCCTTCATGTGCCAAGTTTTGCATCAAATTTTACATCCTATTTTGAGTCTAGTTTTGCATCTTGTTTTGTTTCATCCATTTTTGCATCCACTTTTGCATCCACTTTTTCTTCCACTTTTGCACCCACATTTTCATCCATTTTTGCATCCCATTTTGCATCCATGTTTACGTCTTTTTTTGCATCTACTATTGCATCCACTCTTGCATCCACTTTTTTTGCATCCCAATTCACACCCATTTTCGCGCCTACTTTTACACCCACTTTTGCTTCAACTTTTGCATCCACATTTGCATATTTTTTTGTATCCAATTTTACATCAGTTATTGCATCCCTTTATGCATCCATTTTTGCATCCACTTTTGCATCGAGTTTTGCGTTGGGTGTTACAACTACTTTTGCATCTAGTTTTGCATCTACTTTTGTTGCATCCACTTTCACATCCAATTATGTATCCAATTTTACATCCATGGTTGTATCCACTTTTGAACCACTTTTTTCATCATGTTTTGCTTCCACATTTGCATCATTTTTTGCATCCACTTTTGCATCACCTTTTGCATCCATTTTTGGTGCACCCCATTATGCACCCACTTTTGCGCCTACTTTTGTTGCATCCATGTTTTTATCCACTTTTGCATCACCTTTTGCATCCATTTTTGGTGCACCCCATTATGCACCCACTTTTGCGCCTACTTTTGTTGCATCCATGTTTTCATCATTTTTTGTATCCATGTTTTTATCCACTTTTGCATCCGGTTTTACACCTAGATGTTGAAGATAACAACGAGGATAATGATTATGATATTGAGGATGGCTACGATGATAATGATAATGTTGTTTATAATGAGGAGAACGATGACAATGATGATGATGAGGATAATGACAATGATGACATTGACAATGATTATGATGGCAATGAAATTAATGATGATGATGGTGATGATGACAATGACAATGATGATGAATACAATGAGAATTATGATGTTGATCATCTTAAAAAATAAGTTGTTATTTTTCATGCATAAATTGTATGTGTCCTCCATGACCCTTTTCCACTAATCACATATTTTGGGTATATGTTATTTCTTATGCCAAAGGTAATGATGAATAACTGATGAAAATGTCAATAATCATGATGATGTCAAGGACAATGGTGATGACGACGACATGAATGATGATTATGCCGATGATGATGACTATTGTGATAATCATGGTGGCACTGACAAAGATGATGATCATCATCATTTCCATCATCGTTATCATAAAAAACATCATCACTGCCATTGTCATCTAGCTCATCATCGTCATCATTTAAAGCATATGGGATATGTTTACCATTTAAAGCATGCATAAGAATTGGGATACAGTTACAATATTAAGCATGCATAACTTATAACTATGATTGAGCACATTTTAATCTTGGAGCTTGTAGTGAAATTGGGTTTATTTACCTCTACCAACACTTTCTTATAAGGATCATCATCATCATCATCGCCATTGTCATCACCAACAACAACATTGTCATCATCATCATCATATAATCACATAATTGTGAATGTCATTATCATCAAATCAATTACATTTATTGTGTCCACTTTAGCACCCCAAATCAATCACATTTATATTCTCTTTAGGCTAGGTTGTATAGGTGCAAAACTAGGTGGTTTATATCATGATGATGCTAAAATGGACACAAATTGCATCCACTTTAACATCCCAACTAAATTACATTTAAATTCTACTTGTGCTAGATTCAAGTCTAGGTGCAAAAATAGGCACATTATATAAATATGTTGCTAAAGTGGAATACAGATGATTTGATGAATAAATATGACAACAAAATCAAAATATGAGTTTTCCTCAATTTGGCATCCTAGTTTTCATTTCCTATTGTATAGTTAATCAAAAGTATTTTGATTTGGAGGGTAGTTGTGAATCACATAATCTAATTGAAATCCCATTTGAAGATATATATGAATACTACATGGATTATATATATGTTTAAGTGAATCATATTTGTTTTAAAGGTGATCTTATACACAAACAAATCAAAGGCTTTTTCTATACTATAGTTTACGTATAGTTGTGTTAACCAATTCCATCTTCAACTACACAAGTTATATTTGTGTGTACATGCATATGTCAACTTCTACAATATACATATATAATTTTTTTTAATTCTCAACGAATAACTTCATATCACTTCTAACCATTATCAACCAATAGATGAAACTAGCCAAAATAACTATTATCCAACCAAATCTTGTTATTTTTTCCCACCAAGTCATATTAACTTATAGACATTTTAAGGACATTGCACTAGGTAACGAGTATAGAGACAAGAATCAACACATTAATTTAGATTATGAGTTCTAAACATAGTAATTGAATGATTATTGCAGTTAAATAATAATGAAGCATTTAAAAATGGGACATAAAAACCATGACTATTTAAATATGAATTGCACATCCAACTATAAATTTAGAAGTCTTCATTCACATTATAATCTGCATCTAGATCTTCCAATGTTTCCTTATCAATGTTCATATGTTCTTGCAAGTACCTAATATTATTCTTGCTACACCATCCTGCTAAAGTGGTATTGTAATCATCCTCATCTTCACTTTCATCATAT
>LPNX010777589.1:8865-25274 GCA_001517045.1 Pseudotsuga menziesii
TCCTGTGCCTTGGACCCATCACCATCTGTGGTGAGTGCCTACGGACCACTTTGGGAGGAATCATTATTGCCTCTCCGAATGGTTGTTTCTCACATGTTCGACTTCAGCACCTTAATCGCATCATTGAGAATCGCGCAGGATTTATATCCATTCCATTATTTGTTGAAGACCCTGGATTTCCCCCGACTCTAGCACATTGGTGAGTCACTTTGGAACGACGAGTGATATATTCCCGTGGATGTCTGGGCTGCGTTGGCGATTGTATTCGGCAGCCATTCAGTTCTATGCTTCTTTGAGTACCCAGTTCAGTTCCAGCTCAGTACGTATGACCGTTGTCACTCTAATCCAGCAGCGCATCAGTTCCTTCAGAACCACATTAAGTAGCATTGCTGCCATTCCAGTATATCAGTTTTTTCAAGTCAGACATGGTCAGCTCAGCAGTATGTTCCAGATTTGTGTCCCCTCTGGACTCTCATGATATGCACAGTGATTATTTACTCCAGGTCTTTCATTTTGGGCCTCACAAGTGATTGTTATGTATCTTGATACGAGCATGGGAATGCCCGCCTCGTCCATATTATCAGATGATCCCTCATCCATTATTGAGGTTATGTACTTTTCAGTCCTTGCAGGTGGTTCGAGATCGGTGTCCCGGACTTCAGTTGCTTCCTTCTCTTCTCCACACCCCAACACAAACCAAATATGACTCATGATGTCCATCGGCCATACGATGAGCTCCTGCCCTCGCACATCAGGGGGCAATCTGTTAACACCCAAAAATGGTTAACTACCTCATCTACCCCACTACATGGCTCATTTGTCCATCTGCCTACCATATTTCCCTGAAAATCCCATCTAAAAAGCCTCCAAAAGGACTAAAATGCCTCCAAAAGGCCAAAAAACCCCTTTTTCCTCCAAAAATGTCCAAAATTCCTCTAAAATAGCAAAATCCCCAAAAGGGAAGAAAAAATATAAAATAATGAGGAAAAGGAGGAAAAAACCCTAAACAAGCTGCCCTAAACCATATGGTTTCCAAAACCATGGGCCAGCACTCCACCACTAAAAAACTATAAATAAGTGGTGGAGACCCCTCATTTCACATCCATTATCATAAGCATCCTGCCTCTGCCGAAATTATTCTCGAAACCCTAGCTTACCATCAAGCTACTTTCACCATTGAGAACTCTTTTGGCCCATTTCCACCACCAGAAAAGGAGAAGAAGCAGCTTGGAGCTTGAAGCCACCGACATCGGACCAGCGCAACGGACTCCACCAACCTCCTCATTGGAGGTAACACCAATAAAGACCATTATTCATTTCTTTACTGCTTTTGCTTCATGTTATTTACTTTTTACTGCTTTAGCTTGAAGAACGTATTTAGATTATTCTTTGTTTCAGTTTATCTTTATTTAATTCATACACATCATTGAACTGCTACGAAGGATTCCAGATTCCTTAGTAGGTGCTCATCAGCACAAGCTATGGTGAAAACCCTAGCTACATGACCCCTCTAAAGTTTTAGAACCATCAAAGAAAAGTGTCCAAAAATCGCTAACTACTACTGTGCGAGAATTAACATCTACATCTACAACTAATTCTACTATTTTACAATCAATTTCACTAGCTTGTGAGAACCGAAGGATATTAGGTTGAGCATCCGATATATTGCTGGCTTCTTCCGCTTGATAGTTTCTTGGTTCTAGCTCAATAACGTAATTTCCCAAAACAGAATCCACTGGTTCATTTTTACCTTTGAATTGAGTAACATTGTGTTTCATGTGGGGCTCCCTCAAAACATTAATTTGATTTGGGATTCCTTTATACAGTAGCCACAGATGTGACCAGTCCGAGGCCAAATATCCATTCAGCTTTTCCGACCAATCTCTGCTCAAGACAAGTCCATAAGCTTCCGGTATGTCAGCCACCACAATATCAATGAATTGACATACCTTTTCATTTGAAGATAAGTGAACGAGAACATCCTCCATTTCCCCAATTACCTTCACATTCATTCTGTCCAGCTGAACGACCCTCTAGGTAGATGGTTTAGGCTGCCCATTTATCTTTTTGCAGACCGACAGCGGCATGACATTAACTGATGCCCTAGAGTCTACTAGGAAGTTATGCACGTTGTGGTTGAAAATTTCAAAATTAAGGAGAAAAGATGGATTCTTGCATTTAGGCATACCTCCCACACTTGTTTCGCCAATCTCTTCTTCTTGGGGCTGATTGTCAGTGGAAAACCTCTCCTCTGATACTTCAAGTGCTCTCAATAGCTTTTCTTTCTAATGCGGCACATTGCACATTTCAAATAATGAGATGTTTGTCCTTACCCTTTTGATATCCTCCACAATGTCATAATCCATCTTATGTTCTGTGAGATTAGGTTTAGCATTATTTATCTTTTCTTCATTAGTCTTAGTAGGCATGTTGATTTGTCTAGGATTTTGACTGGTGATGGTAAATTCCGGAGTTTTATTAGCTGAAGAGTTGTTTTTAAATTTCTTAACATTCTTTTCAAGTCTTTTGATCTTCGGGAGCATAAGACTGTTTTCCTTAATCAACCCCTAGCTTCTCGTCGTTACATTTGTTTCTAGGATTCCCTCATGTATTAGATCCTTTTCTTCCTCGGCATCAAACAATGATACACAGTCCCATAAAACCATGGCCTCATCCTCTTGTTTTTCTGTTGATTTATTGTTGTCTTTCCCTTCTTCATCGTTGTCTTCGGTTAGTTTAGAATCCAACAACTGATTCATAACCAAAGTCATCAAATTTATCCATTGAGGACAATTCTTTTCAGAATGTGGTTGTTGGTGAAAAGTGCAAAAGTTATCCATTCCTACCTCCGTTAGGTTCATAGATGCAGGGCTGTGCGGAGGGGGTTGGGATTGAGTGTTGTCTTCCCTTTTCTTCTAATAAGGCTTATAGAACTTTTGGGCTTCCTTTTCCTTTTCCAAGTCTATGATTATGTTATAAAGCTTTTACATCATCTTTGCCATTCCTTCGAAATCTTGTGAGTGCTCCTCTTTAGGCTTAGTAAATAACAAAGCTTTCCTCCCAACATTTTTTTCTCCTGACCATTCAGGATAATATTCGATGCTTTCTTTTTCATCCTCTACTCTCTCCAATTCCTCATAAGTTTTTGCTAGCATAGGTTTGGATTTCATTTTGGCAAACATGGCCAACTCGGGCCCTAAAGCTGAGGTATAATATTCAATCAGAACTTTATCCGAGGGTTTGTCCGCTTCAGAAAAATTCTTAAGATAGGCTGCGAATCTTTGGGTAAAACTATGCACCTTATCTTTTCTTTCTTTCTTTAAGGCACACAGTCCTTTCATGAGAGTTGTATGTGTTTTTTGGGTTGCATACTTACTTCTAAAAATATTTTCAAAGGTATCCCAATATGGAATAGAGTTTGTAGGAAAACCAAAGTACCACGATGTTGCTGCTCCTTTAAGGGTGTGTGGGAAAAGTCTACAAACTACATCCTCATGTTCCCTAGCCCTTAATCCTTCTATTGCCAAATAGAAACTCTGTAAATGGTCATCCACTAAAATTTTCTCATTTGGATCAAACTTAGGTAGCATCTTCTCAAAAGCTTGAGGTAAATCATGTAACGGAGGTGTCAGGTTTAGAGGTGACCTAGCCAACCAAGCAGGTGGTGGATTCGATGGGTTGGGTGGTTGGTTTGCATTTACACCTGCCATGAGTCTGGGTGGAGAGTGAGGAGGTGAAGGAATGGGAGTCCATACAGGTGAACAGTAAGGTGTATTTGGGCCCACTTGATTTAAGGCTGAACAACATCCTATAACGCTGCTTCTACTAACTTTTCCAAGTCTCCAACCAACACTGAATCTTCCAATATGGGACAGTCCTTCTTCTTGTATTCTCTTCGGCGTAAATTAGGGATAATGGGTAATCCTACAATACTCTTTACATAAGCATATGTGTGTCTTCTCATATCATTTACCACTTCGTTATTGATAGAATACAAGTGCTCTTTACATTTCTCTTTAGGAATTGGATCGAGAAACAAACTGCTTTCTGAACTGCCACTGGTGGAATAGTCTCAAGAAAACGGGTTTCCTCGGCCAGCCATGCACTGGAGGCCCTCCTTCTAGCGCGAGAAAATATTGAGGCCTAGAAATTCATAGGCAACAACAGCAAGGGATTCTCCCCAGTCAACGTTCCCAACTAGCCCGTGACTGTTTGGTGTAGGGAATCAGTCTGATTTGCGGTTTGGCTACCGTAGATCAAGTAACAAAAATAAAAGGTTTTACCGGTTGCGGCCCGGTCCACCGTGTATATTTTTGTATTTTTTAGTTTCAAGTATGATATGAAAGTGCCTATCTAAGATGCATATTGATAAAGAATGCAAGGAGTGGTCACAATGTGATGTGCAGGTTCTTACCTCTCGTCTTAGACTCTCTCACATCTAAATCACACACAACTAAAAAAAACAACACTAACTAAGCTATCCCTAGGGAGCAAGATATTAATTCATGAGTAATGTAATACTTTTCACATGTTAAGACAAATCGCAGATAGTTGTTCTTAAAATCAAAACACATAAACATGAATAAATATATACATGACAAGATAGCTCATCAACTGTTAAAAACCTCCATTACTCATAGTGGAAATTATCGCAGAATAAACCAGAGACCATTCAAATAAGAACATAGGTTCAGAAAGTTAGAACGTTCTCATAGTTAATGAAACACAGTTGAAAACTAAATAGTTCCCCTTCAAAATTATTCATTTAGTCACATTCGAACCTTCCACACAACACCTTCTCCATCAGGAAAAATTTGTAATTTATTATTGTAAAACGAAGTAGTTCCTCTTACAACAAGTGGTTCACAAGTTTCTCCAAGGAAAAATCCCCCATTCATTCTAACTTTCCTATCTTTATACCAAAACAACAAAACCCTTGGGATGCCCTTTCCCCCTCTAGGTGACCTTTGGGCTCCCCAAACCATTTTAATCTCATAGTTTTGTCAGTTTGTGAGTGCTCATGATTCATAGAGACGTTACATTTTGGATTTATGACTTATGACTATTTCATGAAATGGGACCAGCTCAGTAACTGATGAACCTTTTCGAGCCTGGGCCTCTGTTGCTATCGATCCTGCTTTTTCCTTCAGTCATGTCACCTTTGCAGTAGTAATGTGAAGAATATTCTAAGTCCGTATGCAGTTAAAACAAAATTCATCATTAGTTCGGACTGTAAAACAAACATAAACCATATTAACAATAAATCTAATCATCAAAATGAGGCCCCTACTGCATTCTCATCGTGAAACCTTAAAATGATAGAAAATGAAACCTCCGCCACCCATCAGATAGGATAAAAACACACACAGAACAGGTGGGAAAAAAAAAAACCTTCACCGGGGGGAGAATCACTCAAGCATTGACAGGATAGTTTAATCAACAGCCGCAATGGAGGGCTTCAGATGGACAATGAGTTCTATGAGACCAATAAATATATCGGCATCGAAAAGACTAAAAACTAAAGCATCGTGCGGAAAACTCCTTGTCGGTGAATGGGACGATGTAAACGTCGAGTAGTTAGTGCAATACGTAGCCGCAATGGCAGAAGATGGAAAGACTACGGGCTTCGCAGCAAATAAAACATATCAACGAAAACCATAATAAAACATCAGTGAGTGGAGAAGTTATATGGTGGACATTTAGTTCACTCAGGAGCCGTAATGGTGGAAAGCAATCAAACTATGGCTTCTGACTTATAGGCATAAAACTTTCCGATATGAAGACGTTAAGTGTTTGGAAAAGCTTAAGGTTGTGCAATGGTCTAAAAAGTTGGTCTCATATCCAAAATAGTGGTGTCATAGAGATCAAAACACTGACTCAAACTTCAACCAACCTCTGATATTGCATATCAAGTCAAAATAATAACATCACGGCATCAGAAAAGCTATCCATCAGAACATTCATCATTCAACTTCCGCAACGGAGGTTCCGTAGAGAAATATGGCTCCGATGCATTGTTTAAATGACCTTCGATCAACCAAACTAAAATGTTAAGTTTTGAAAGACCTTTGGCTGGGTAGTGATGAAGAATCTTGTTTCATCTCCAAAACAACGGTGAAAATGAGAAATAGACTTCCGAAAACAAAAGGCGAAATCACAGATCAAAGGACAACAGTTTCTAATCAAACTTCAAAATCCACAACCCAAAGCAGTTTCAGACAGAAGCAATTTTCTGAAAGCATGAAGACAGTTGACCTCCCAGCAATCCAAACTTGTAGCAGAGGGAAAACAAAAACAAAGTTTATGGATAAAAACAATTTTAAGCAAGATCAAATTTAAGAGGAGGGTCTAAAATTTCAAAATTTGGGAAAATAGTTGCAGCTGCAATAGGATCTCAATGTGTTTGGTTCTCTGTCTCTGAACTAGATCATTGTAGATTCAAATGGTACTCTTATTATCACAATATATAGTAGTTGAGTATTCTGATTCAAAGCCACACTCACCAAGTAACCCCTGCAACCATAAACATTGAGTTGCTACATTTACAACTCCTTTGTACTCTGCTTTTGTAGATTAGAGTGCAATGGCACTCTGTTTCTTGCTTGACCAGCTGATTGGTCCTTCAGCAAGCATGAACACATATCCTGATGTTTACTTTCGATCTGTGTTGTCACCTTCCCAATCACTGTCAGTAAACCCAATCAATTCAAGATCAGATTTAGCTTTGTAGAAGATCCCATAAGTCCTTGTTCCTTGAACAAAGTTAATGATCATTTTGGCTGCTCTCCAATGGATCTCATGAGGCTGATCCATGTATATTGAAGCCACACTTAATGCATAAGAAAGATCAGTTCGAGTATGTGTAAGGTACAACAAACACCCAATCATTTTCCTATACAGTGTATTATTTACCATAGGTGAAGAATCTGCTTCTTCAAGCTTAACTCCTGAAAGGAAGGGAGTCTTGCTTGGCTTGCAATACTTCATGTTGAATTTGTTCAGAAAATCCAAGGCATACTTAGATTGATGTACTTTTATTCCATGTTTGGTTTGAGCAATCTCGAGCCCCAAGAATTGGCTCAATAACCCCAAATCAGTCATAGAGAATGCATGGTTCATTGCATCCTTCAAGGAGGCAATTTCATCCTTTTAGCTTCCTGTAATGAGAAGGTAAACTACATACAAGAAAATAATCATCAAAGAACCATGGATCAGCTTCAAATAAAAATTAGGATCTGACTTGCATCGAACAAATTCAATGATAGCAGAAAGCCATCAATCTTGGCAGACCAAGCCCTGGGGGCTTGATTAAGCCCATACAATGATTTATTTAGCATGCACACAAGAGATGTATTAGTAGCAAATCCTTGAGGCTGATGCATGTAAATATATTCAGTAATATCTCCATTCAGGAAAGCACACTTCACATCCATGTGATGTACCTCCCATTGCTTCGAAGCTGCAATGGCTAAGGCTAGCCTGATGGAGTCCATCTTTGCTAGTGGTGCAAAGGTCTCATTGTAGTCTATGCCATGTACCTATGAGTATCCCTTGGATACCAATATTTCCTTATATTTCAAAGGTGAACCATCAGCAGAAAAATTGGTTTTGTAAACCCACTTACACTGAACTAGTTTCCTCCCTGGGGGAAGATCAACCAGCTCCCAAGTGTTGTTCTTCTGGAGTGAGCTGAACTCTTCTTACATGGGTGTTTTCCATATTGGATCATGTGCTGCATATTCATATGTTTGTGGGTCTGATTCAACCATCAGATAGAATTTCTCTGCAAACAAAGGGTCTTTCATACACAGAGCACTCTCAAACTGAGATCTAGTCCTCCTAGGATCATTAGGATTTCTAGCTAGTTCTCCAACTGCATGAATGGTATTTTCTGCCCATTTTGGTATTGTAGAACTGTTAGGATTTGCAATTAAATCATCATTATCATACATATCAGAATCAACAAACTCAACTATCTCTTCACTTACATTCAATGGTTCTGGTGGTGAAGAGGATTCTCCAACTTCCACAGCTGCTAAAGGCTCTTCTTGGAACTAAACACTCCTTTCAATGAAGGCTTTGTTTTTGCTCAAATTGATCAGCTTGTACCCTTTTGAATCTTCAGAGTACCCAACAAATAGACACTCTTGGCTTTGGGGCTGCAAATCCTTCCTCTTTTCTATTGGAATTCTAGCCCAAACCCTTGAGCCAAAAGTCCTGAAATGGGTCACATATGGCTTGTGCCCACTCCATCCTTTGAAAGGAGTCATACCATCAAGATGTTTATGAAGCACCCTATTCTGGATATAGATTGCATAGTTTATAGCTTCAGCCCAAAACTTTGGTGGCAAAGTCTTAGCCTCCATCATGCAGATTACCATCTCTTTCAGTGATCCATTCTTCCTCTCAGCAACACCATTTTGCTGTGGTGTGTAAGGGATAAAATATTGCATATGAATACCTGCATCTGCACAATATTGAATGAAATAAGACTTGACATACTCATCACCATTGTCATATCTGAGGACCTTGAGTTTCATCCCAGACTGGTTTTCAACCAAAGCCTTAAAGACTTTGAAGAGGCCAAAAACTTTAGACTTGCGTTTCAGGAAGTAAACCCAGTAGTACCTAGAAAAATCATCTATGAATGTCAAATTATATTTGGCTTGACTCATTGAAATATGAGGAAATGGGCCAGAAGCATCACTGTGGATCAACTCAAGAGGTGTAGAGGTTCTCTCATGACTAGCTTTCTCGAATTTATGCTCTGGGTGTTTTCCTAAGATGCAACCTTGACAGACTCCTTTGGAAAACTTAATATTTGGTAACCCTATGACCATTTCCTTTTCACTAAGATCAGAAAGATACTTATAGTTAAGGTGGCCAAATATTTCATGCTAAAGATTGCTTGTCTCATTAGCATGAATCAGAACAACAGAGGGGTTTGAGTAGGGTAGGAAGTGTGAGAACATGTATACCTTCGAAGTGTGATGCAATTCCTTTTGCAATGACTTTACCACTTGATATCTCTGTGATCTCAACTTCATCAGGGGAGAATATGACCTTCTTTGGAGACCCTGTGTGGGTCATTTGATACACTGATAAGAGGTTAGAGGCAAGACCTAGAACATACAATACATTGCTAAACTTACCATGGTCAAGATCAATCCTCCCTTTTCCCAAACTTTCAGTGAGAGAGTCATCTCCCGGTACTATTGGTGGACATTTCTACATGTCAAGTGAGGTGAATGCCTCCTTGGTAGAATCCATATGTATTGAAGCTCCAGAATCAATGATGAAACTAGGTGAGCTTGATGTGCCAGCAACCAATGCATGAACTCTCTCGCTGTCTTCTGAATTTGATCCTCCTTCCCTCTTCTTTGAGCTATCAGGAAGGGAGATGCCATTATTCTATAGGAATTGGGTCAGCATGTCAATTTGCTTCTTCATGTAGCAGCTTTCAGGATGATTTCCCTTACTGCAGTATTCGCACTTGCTCATTTCTCCTTTGTTCTTCTTCTTCTGGAAGTTCTTCTTGGAACCTTGGGGCTCCTCTGGAGATTTGTTCTTGTCTCTCTTTTTCTCAGGTGGCTTCTTAGATTTCTTCTTTATTTTTGAATCCACCTTTGAATCTCCAGCAACCAGAGCTTGGCCTTTGGAAGGTTTGATGGTTCCCATCATCACCAATTTATCTTGTTCGTGTGTGAGAAATTCCATGAAATCTGTAAGTCTAGGAATTTTCTAGGCTCAAGATGTCAACTTTGTGGCATGCAAGGTCGAGACAAACACTGAATAGTCAAGGCAAAGATTTGAGAGTATGGCCAAAACTAGTTTCTCCTCCTTCTTTTTGATTCCACACTGTTTTAGCTGCAAAACAAGGGCTTTGAACTTGGAAAAGTAGAGTTGCAGGGATTTGAAGCTGTTGGGACTCAGGGAGATCAATTCATTTTCAATTTGATGTCCCCTCATCTCATCTGTCTTACCAAAAATATTAACAAGATTCTCCCATACATCATTTGGTGATTTTAATCCATCAAGATGGAAAAGGAGGTCTCTGGATATGCTCAAACACAGGAGACCATAGGCCTCATCCCTCCTATTGTGCCATTTAATTTTCTCTGCAGCTGCATTGGGATCTGCTTCTATTGCCATAGTCACTCTGTAGAGGCATTTCTCTCTCAACAGTATCTCCATCTCTGCTTTCCATTCAAATAAGTTAAATGGAGTCAAGATGATCTTTTGAGATTGATCCATAGCTCAGAAATTGTCCCTTCAGTCAGCAGAATATTGCCAGTCAATGATGTCGAACCTGTAATAACAAATTGGAAGGAGAGAAATCGATATACAAAGGCTCTGATACCATGTGGAAATTGAACCCAGGTGTTATAACAATTATACTCACAAAATTGCCAATTACACACAAAGGAGACTGAATATGGAGCATGACACTAATCTGTATTGAATAAGTGTACAATAGCCAACCCTATGAAGTCATAGGATTCCACAATAAATATGACATGAGAGATTCGAATGCATTGGGATGCCATTCGAATTTGGTCAAAAGCAGGCTTACTAAATCTAAGCAAATCCCCCATAGGTGCATAAAGCAGTTTCCAAATCTGTCTAGGAGCTCATGAATTGGAAAAATTAATTAGGAAAGATAATAAATGATGGAAGGACAACTCATACATTCTTTTCTTAGGAGAAAAGAGTGGAGGATGATGAGGACAAAAAACAAGTTAACTTCACCTAGTCAAACTTTCCCAATTGCCTTAAAACTCAGCAAAAACAGGCAATAAAGCAGAAAAAGTAGACATGCACTAGGAAGGCCAGGAATAAACTAGAATTGATTCCAAGTGGTTTCCCAAGAGATCCATGACTCATTTTTAGAAAGTTTGACCACTTTGGACATGTGGAGGACAACTTGCATAAGGTGGAATATGGAAACTAGGCAAATAAGAAAAAAATGGATTAATTAATGTCTAAGGTAGCTAACTATGGGTTGATTATTCTAACAATTCCATGTCTGATGATGCTTGTGGTTGTACATGCAGAGAAATTGTACTACCAAGAAATTCAAAGCTTTCGTATGTCCATCTATTTGAGGATGGAAAGATTTTGATAAGGAGATTCTTGTATCAAGATAGTTCTAGGGATTCTTCCAAAAGATGCTGAGAAAGATGGAATCTCTGTCAGAAATGATGGTCATAGGTAAGCCATAATGTTTCTAGACATGTTTGAAGAAGAGATTAGCAGTTTCTTGTGATGTCATAGTCTTCTTGCATGGAATAAGAATGGTCATCTTCAAAAATATGTTGAATACTACTAAGAACGCATCATGCTGATGTTTGGTAGTAGGATATCCTATGAAGTACTCCATATAAATGTATTCCCATGGTCGACTAGGAACCGAAAAAGGTGTGTAAAATCCTTTTCGTTGATTCGACGGTTTTGCAATGACACAAACCACGCATGTTTGAATGTACCTTTTGATGTTAGGATTAAGAGAAGGCCAATAAAATTAATTTTGGAGCATGGAAAGGGTCTTCACTAATCCAAAGTGTCATGCAGTCTTGTTGTGGTGCGTGTCCTGAATGAGCTCCTGACGGTACAAAAAATTATCGAAGTGTTATCAGGAATTGTCAATCAGTGCAGACATTGTTTTTTCCTTTGCACTATAAGTCACAAGTACAAAACAAAAAGACATAGCACCATATCCTTCCCTTAAACAATCAAATTAAACGAAACGAAACACAATATACCTCAACCTTAGATCTCTTTGTCTTTTCTCCAAAATCCCTTGCAATGGTTCAATACTTGCAAAACATATCAACAAACAAACAAAAAAGATGACAGCATCATGATAAATTGACTATTTATATCAGTGATCAAGGAGTCTGATAATATCTAATTAAAATCAATACATCAAATTAAGGAAAGGGGAATGGATTTGTATTAATTATGAAAGAGATAGAAGTAAAACCAAAAATCCTTGATGTCGATGGCTTTGATCTCTACAAGAACATCTACAATCCTCTATGACTATGAAGATCTCTCCACACACAAGCTAGATCTACTTTGCCTCTAAATAAGACTTCAATCCAACAACATAAGGGTACTTTTCTTGGCCTCCTTCACTAACATCATGAAGGCTTCATTTATAGGCCCAAAAACATGAGATTAACTTGGAGAAATTGATAGAATGTGATCCCTACATTTGAGGGAAGAGAATTCCACCTCTCCCAAGCATGTAGAAACTAACTCCACAGAGGCTTCTGCATGGAAGCTTCCAGAAACGTCCTTTTTCCTATTTTTTGACCATCAGTGCTCTTGGTAAAAAGGATAAGTGTGTCGACCTAGGGTTCTATCAAAGGAAAAGGGAAAGGGTGCTTTTTACTCCATAGTGAGAGGCACCATCGATGCTCTGTACAAAAAGGGGAAAGGCACTGACCCTTTAAGATATGGAGAATAAACATCCAAGTTATCTCAGGTTAGGTTTCTCAAAAGGCAAATGATCAATGTGGAATTTTCAAAAAGGCTGATGAGCAGTGTGGAATTTCCAAGTAAAAAAAATTTCCCCCCCAAAGTATGAAGCTAGAAGGAAGTGATGGGTGAAATAGTTTGCAAGATATCCGTCTGGTATAGAGGCAATGAAAGATAAGCTCATAACTGACGTAAGACTAATAACTGACTCCATCCAAACCAGTCATAGCTGTAAAGGCAATAAACTGCAGATCTATGATGATGACTGTTACCACCTAAGTTGTACTTAGTGGTTTTTATCAAGTGAGCCCGGTGAACTGGACAGGGCTAACTTGTTCGGACTTCAAAAAGACCTTTGGAAGTACTTTTGGGAAGTGCTTGTTGTACTATATCACATGTTCATACCCCATGAGGGAATTGTAATAAATGTTCTAGCATGATAGTGTCTGTAAAAGACTCGGTATCTTAGACTTTATTTGTCAATCCGATCAGCCCAAGGTGTTTTTTCCCTTGGTTATTATTGGTTGTTGAACAAACGACTGATAATTTCTGAGTTTTTCACTCCATACCTCCAAAGTTGGGGTGGTCGGCTTGGAATTTAGGCCTATTGAGGTTATTAGAGTCTATGTGTCAATGTATAAACATGCTAGACATAATTTTTGAGTCATATGAACATGTCTAAGTCCCCCTAGGTGTTTTTCAATTTTTCAATTTTTTAGTTTTTTCAGTGTTTTTTATTAAAATTTAATTTTTCCAAAACTTAGGCTATCTTTTAATAGTTTAATTGGAAAAATTGATTTTCTAATACAAGTGGGCCAAATAATCAGTTTCAGTCATGTAGGTGCTCATTTTCAAGCTAAGAGCACCATGTAAACCCATGGACCCACTATTTCCTAGTTTTGAGTGATTTTCCATCACTCAGGTCAGAAAGCCCCAAAAATCAATTATTTATTATTTTAATTAATAAATTGATGAATAATGGAGCAAATCCAAAATCATAAATCAATGGATTCTCAGCCGATTTGATTGAAATCAGTCAGATCTGAAGCAGATTGACTGGATCTGACAAATCCTTGACTGAAGGAGGTGATCAAATCAGATCCAGAGTTGATCTTGAGCATCCTTTATGAGGAATTTCTCCCTCCCTCTCTCCTCAACACGTTTTTGGCTCAACTGGATGATTTTTGGGGGATTCTTCAGTCAACAGGTTGAGGTGTCAGTCAGATCAGCCCCCCGATTGACAGTTGCACTCAGTGAGACTCAGATCTGGCTCAGCTAGACACCGATCAGGCATTGATGGACTCTCCATCAGTTGATTTCACTTGATTCCATGAGTAATTGCACCCCCCCTGGGCTAGATGGCCTGCAAATTGTATATATCCAGGGATAGCCTCCTCTTCCAAGCTATTTAGAACTGGGATTGAGGTGTTGTTGCTCTTGTACTGTATTGTTTTTTCATTTTGGAATAAAGAAGCTTTGGAGGAAATATCTATGGTGTAATTCTCTTCATGTGTGGATGTTGATTGTCAAATGCTTATGAGGTATAATCTGCTTTTGTTTATCATTGCTTTGTTGGTTAATTGTTGGCCTTGAAGGAGAGAGATCCCTCCTGTTAGGGTAAGAGTTTATTCTAGTTTGATTTATGCTCTTACTGCTGCTTGTTCTAGATCTATTGGATTTCTATGTATTTTAATTTTAATTGCATGCTTTCCAATCATCTTTTTCGGCAGCACCTATGTTTTAACCATCTGTTTGTGCAAGGGTTTTCAAGTTGCAGGTGATCTCGCTGGTAGAAGAGGTTGAGCTGGTTTGAATCTTCCTCATCTTCAGTATATTATGAATGACATAGTCCCTCAGTGTTCCACCAAAGCAGAATCCAAAGCCCAACATTTCCAGGCTTCAAACACTCTTTCTCTCTCTTCCTCCTTTAAAAATTATTAAACTTTCCTCAAACTGGTTACTTTAAGGTTTCTTTTTAAATATGATCTATCTCATAAAGAAAATAATACATAGATATAATTACCAATATCCCTTCAAATTTCTATATCTTAGTTTCATTGTGCACATAAAGTTCAAATTCAAGAGATCTAGCTAAATTGCCTTAGTTTCGCAAGTAGTTTATTGAAAAATTCATAGCTTGCTGTTAAGGTAGTTTCATTTGCTGTTCAATAATTTCAATATTCTGCAATAAGTGCTTTTAATTGGCTGCACAAACAGCAAGGCAAGATCCCAAGGAAAGCTTGCTTTCCTTGGTTCCTTTTTCGTCGGTTTAGCTAGTTTAATTTCATTAATTTTTTGAGATAAAGTAGGCTGACCCAAAGGCACTCTTAAAGTGCTTTGGGGAATTTTTTATTATAATTATATTTCTGTCATTTATCAGGTATTATATAGAATAAAGGAAGCTTCTGTCCAAAGTGGCTTTTGGAGCGCTCAAATCCCCCCAGGGGTCTCTCTTTTGTCACATAATTTGTAATTTTTTTGCATAAACTATAATATCTTGGTTTCAGACTGTATAAGGACCAAGAAAGATCTGTTTTATCATTTATTTGATGTTGTAACCTTTTTAATAAAATCATCCTTTGAATAGGCTCTTTCGAGCCCATTCCCCATCCCCCCTGGGGGGATTCGCGTCGGTGCCATTTTCGTCGTTTTCTGCTTATTTCCTTTTACTAGAATTGATCTGATTTATAGGGTAGTATATTTTATCATGTTGTTAATTCCATATTCCATATCTTACTTTCAAAAGTAATCATAATACTTACCCCACGATTTCCCGAGTGACCCGAAAGGGGAAAGAGATTCGTGGTAGGATTAATCAGAAAACCATATTTGTGTAGTTGTTTTATTTTTTCTATCATTTGTTTATCAGAAGCTTTAAAATTAAACCCTCCTCAATTCCCCGATTGAGATCCACTTGGATCGAAAGAGGTTCTTGGAGGCTTTTCTTTTAAACAAGAACACATCTCTTAATAACTTATTAAAATTTAAAAGACTCTAGTGTGTATGCTCTGCAATTGGCTGCGGTTCTTCCGATCAGTCAAGCTGTATCAAAAGCACTTGGGTGACTAGCATAATTAGGACTCACCCTCCCCAATTAACAAACCATCAGGTGAAAATCCAACACCTCGATCAAACCTTTACGGTGGCAAAATACCCAAAGGAAGCGAGAACCTACTGAAAAGTGACCTCGGGGTGCCGATCTCTGTCACACCCTAACGGGTGCGTTACGAACATAGCCCCAGAGACTCCATTTCAGCCCACATATTCCTTGCGGGTAACCGTATAGGTTTTGTTTTGGACATAATCCAAGTACTCTCGGGTATATCTGGAGTCCCCCCTTAGCCTAATTTAATCAATTCATACTCCAATTTTAACTTAAAACATACCAAGATGCAATCGCAAAACATTCACTCCAAACACATGCAAGCACACTGATCTCTTTGATTTGACTCCATTATTAAGGCACTGGTCAGTTTTGCTTCATATATATATTGTTTATCAGCTTTGTGCTTTCGTGTGTATCTTCGTATCTTGTCATCTTGATTGTTTATAGTTAAAATATTCAAACTCCTAAATAACTGATTCAGTACAACATCATTACACTAAGAAATCATCCTTAGTAACTTAATAGGGTCTACCCCCCTTGGCTTTGTTAGGAGTTGAGCCTAAACGAAGGTGTCAAGAACAAGGTGACAGCCTTGACTCGAGACTTGCCCCCAAGGACACACCGAGTGGCTTGAAGATTTCTACCATGTGATCTAGGTGTGTGAAAAGGAGGAAACACTTTTTGGCGCCATTGCCGGGGATAAATCTTTTTATTCCCGGGTACGACTTAGATTAACTTTTTTCTAAACAACTAAAAAGATAAAAAAAACTTTTGATTGATCTAGTCTTTAAAAAACATAAAAATTAAAACTCGATCCATC
>LPNX010777589.1:27587-84212 GCA_001517045.1 Pseudotsuga menziesii
CACAACTGGATGATTTTTGGTGGATTCTTCAGTCAACAGGTTGAGGTGTCAGTCAGATCATCCCCCCGATTGACAGTTGCACTCAGTGAGACTCAGATCTGGCTCAGCTAGACACAGATCAGGCATTGATGGACTCTCCATCAGTTGATTTCACTTGATTCCATGAGTAATTGCGCCCCCCCCTGGGCTAGATGGCTTGCAAATTGTATATATCTAGGCACAGCCTCCTCTTCCAAGCTAGTTAGAATTGGGATTGAGGTGTTGTTGCTCTTGTATTGTATTGTTTTTTCATTTTGGAATAAAGAATCTTTGGAGGCAATATCTATGGTGTAATGCTCTTCATGTGTGGATGTTGATTGTCAAATGCTTATGAGGTATAATCTGCTTTTGTTTATCATTGCTTTGCTGGTTAATTGTTGGCCTTGAAGGAGAGAGATCCCTCCTGTTAGGGTAAGAGTTTATTCTAGTTTGATTTATGCTCTTACTGCTGCTTGTTATAGATCTATTGGATTTTTATGTATTTTAAGTTTAATTGCATGCTTTCCAATCATCTTTTTCGGCAGCACCTATGTTTTAACCATCTGTTTGTGCAAGGGTTTTCAAGTTACAGGTGATCTCGCTGGTAGAAGAGGTTGAGCTGGTTTGAATATTCCTCATCTTCAGTATCTTATGAATGACATAGTCCCTCGGTGTTCCACCAAAGCAGAATCCAAAGCCCAACATTTCCAGGCTTCAAACACTCTTTCTCTCTCTTCCTCCTTTAAAAAGTATTAAACTTTCCTCAAACTGGTTACTTTAAGGTTTATTTTTAAATCTGATCTATCTCATAAATAAAAGCATACATAGATCTAATTAGAAATATCCCTTCAAATTTCTATATCTTAGTTTCATTGTGCACATAAAGTTGAAATTCAAGAGATCTAGCTAAATTGCCTTAGTTTCGCAAGTAGTTTATTGAAAAATTCATAGCTTGCTGTTAAGGTAGTTTCATTTGCTATTCAATAATTTCAATCTTCTTAAATCAGTGCTTTTAATTGGCTGCACAAACAGAAATCCAACATCCCATGGAAAGCTTGCTTTCCTTGGTTCCTTTTTCGTCGGTTTAGCTAGTTTAATTTCATTAATTTTTTGAGATAAAGTAGGCTGACCCAAAGGCACTCTTAAAGCGATTTGGGGAATTTGTTATTATAATTCACTTGATTTCATTTAGAAGGTATTATAGAGAATAAAGGAAGCTGCTGTCCAAAGTGGCTTTTGGAGTGCTCAAATACCCCCAGGGGTCTCTCTTTTGTCACATAATTTGTAATTTTTTTGCATAAACTGTAATATCTTGGTTTCAGCCTGTATAAGGACCAAGAAATCTCTGTTTTATAATTTCTTTGATGTTGTAACCTCTGTAATAAAATCATCCTTTGAATAGGCTCTTTCGAGCCCATTCCCCATCCCCCCTGGGGGGATTCGCGTCGGTGCCATTTTCGTCGTTTTCTGCTTATTTTCTTTTACTAGAATTGATCTGATTTGCAGGTTAGTATATTTGATCTTGTTTTTAATTCCATATTCCATATCTTACTTTCAAAAGTAATCATAATACTTACCCCACGATTTCCCGAGTGACCCGAAAGGGGAAAGAGATTCGTGGTAGGATTAATCAGAAAACCATATTTGTGTAGTTGTTTTATTTTTTCTATCATTTGTTTATCAACAGCTTTAAAATTAACCCATCCTCAATTCCCCGATTGAGATCCACTTGGATCGAAAGAGGTTCTTGGAGGATTTTCTTTTAAACAAGAACACATCTCTTAATAACTTATTAAAATTTACAAGACTCCAGTGTGTATGCTCTGCACTTGGCTACAGTTCATCTGATCAGTCAAGCTGTATCAAAAGAACTTGGGTGACTAGCATAATTAGGACTCACCCTCCCCAATTAACAAACCATCAGGTGAAAATCCAACACCTCGATCAAACCTTTACGGTGGCAAAATACCCAAAGGAAGAGGGAACCTACTGAAAAGTGACCTCGGGGTGCCGATCTCTATCACACCCTAACGGGTGCATTACGAACATAGCCCCAGAGACTCCATTTCAGCCCACATATTCCTTGTGGGTAGCCGTATAGGTTTTGTTTTGGACATACTCCAAGTACTCTCGGGTATATCTGGAGTCCCCCCTTAGCCTAATTTAAGCAATTCATACTCCAATTTTAACTTAAAACATACCAAGATGCAATCGCAAAAAATTCACTCCAAACACTTGCAAGCACACTGATCTCTTTGATTTGAATCCATTATTAAGGCACTGGTCATTTTTGCTTCATATATATATTGTTTATCAGCTTTGTGCTTTCGTGTGTATCTTCGTATCTTGTCATCTTGATTATTTATAGTTAAAATATTCAAACTCCTAAATAACTGATTCAGTACAACATAATTACACTAAGAAATCATCCTTAGTAACTTAATAGGGTCTACCCCCCTTGGCTTCGTTAGGAGTTGAGCCTAAATGGAGGAGTCAAGAACAAGGTGACATCCTTGACTCGAGACTTGCCCCCAAGGACACACCGAGTGGCTTGAAGATTTCTGCCACGTGATCTAGGTGTGTGAAAAGGTGGCAACAATGACTATGTCATGGATACCAAAATACATTGTAGATCCATGGACAACTAATGTAAATGACAGAACATGGATACAAGACATACAAGGTAGATCCATGTCATAGAATCTCAAATACTGAACACAGCAACCAAAACATACAATGTGGATCCGTGACAATACTTTCACTGATCTCCAAATGTAAGCCGAGTATAGGTAGATATAATGGTGAGGCCTATCAACCTAGGGTCTTCATCCCAATCCCTAACTGATATGATTCTAACCATGTGAATAAATTTCTATGTCGAACATGGAAGAAACCACTTGATTACCAGTCATTGATGAAAATTGTTAACAAATGCAAGGGAGATCACCATTAATGTCAATGATTCCCAAGGTATCTAAGTACATTCTCCCAAGTGTGAATAGATGTTTTGAAGTCTAACACTTGATAGAATCTCTCAATCAGAGGGAATTGATAAAAACCTACTGTTGAAAGTGAGGAAACCTGCCATTGAGGCATGCATCCTTCAAGGTACTTGGCTAGGTTTCTAGGTCTAATTCCTGGATAATGAGTTGAAGTCGACAGGAGTAGACTTGTCACAGGAGGGCCATGATGATTCCCACATCAGTTACATGAAAAAAGGAACAAAAATTGATTTGGAGTGATGAAACTGACTCAGACATGACTGAATTTATGGATAGGTAAAGTTACTGATGAGTTATTTTCTGGAGAGACATCCTTTGAACAATTTGAGGCATGAAAAATGACTTGGTAGCATTGACTTGACGAGACAAAAACCAGGTGTATAGCAAGGAATATGATGAAGCATTCTTTGAATTGACTCAAAGGAGTCAGGTGACTCACAAAAGTGGATTGACTCGGAGACAAGCAAAATACCCAACTGTTCAGATATGCAAATGTAGACAAGTTCCATGTTTAAAGGTGGATTGTAGACTGCCATAAATACAGATGAAAACCATTCCCCTTTCCTTTAATTTCCCCATCTTGAGAGATGAGTGCCTCTTTTCATTTTTACGAGTCCAAAGAGGGTAACACTCATTGTAGCTCATCAAGTGATGAGTCCATTCTCATATATTTTACGAACCTGAGAAAGGAGGGGTTCATTCCCAGATAGGGTCTTTTATCATTTTTTTTATGAGTCTAAGGAAAGCAAGCTCATTTGTCATTTCATGTTTAGAGAGACTGAAATGAATAAGAAGACTCCAAAAAATACTTTTTTGTAAATAAGGCTAGCCAGTCCAAAAAAGAGATAACCTACCCCTGACTAGTCGACTGTTCTAATTCTTTTACAAGCGTGAACGTAACAAGTTCACTTGACAATATTTTTGTGTTTTAAGGAGACTGAAAAGAGCTTAAATATAAATTCATGACCAGGTTCCTTTCTCATAATCCAGTTTTAACGAGTCTGAAAAAGTGAAAAAGTATACTCGACACTCTTTTACTAGGGTTTTAACAAGCATGTGAAAAGTGTTTAAAGACGCTCGGTACTTTTTCATTTCAAATCCAAGCTTTAAAAAGACTAAAATAGCTTATATCATAGCCGTAACTCAATGTTGCCCTGAAAAAACTCCAAAAAACACATTAAAAGACAACTCACCAAAACTATATAACAAAAAGTGAAAACCCACTTTTAATGAAATAATTTGGACTTCAAATTAAATAAATTATAGAAAACTTTTGAAAACTCCCAAATTATCTATAAATAGAAAGGCATGGTAAGAATTCTTTACCATTTGTTTTTACCATTGTGAAAGTTTGGTAGTTGGAGAAAGAGCGAGGAGCTTCTATTGATGCTTTGGCAAGTGTCCTTGATCCATTTGTTCCTTCAATCTTGCTTGGAAGAGGTAAATATCTTGACTTTTCCTATCTCTTGTTCAAAAAATGGCTTTTTGTTTCCTCTTCCATTATTTAGCTCATGCCCAAAAAATGATTTTTAACTTGTTTTAAAACTACAGTGTAGGGTAAATTAGGAAATTTTATTTGATAGGAGGATTTCGACCGCCCTAGAGGGGTTATGGACCAGATTAGAGGAAAAATTCCAAGCCATAAGGCCTTTTTTTGCTTAGGCAGAGCGTGTGACGGTGCTCTATCAGGCTGGGACTATAATACCCTAAAATTTCATAAAAATTAAAAAAAATTCCTACGACAATTAATGTTTACAATCGTTGCTTAAGAGATTAACTTAACTGCTAACAGTCAACATACTAAGGTCTAATCTAGATACTAAAAAAAATTCATTTATCAATTTCGATAGTACTTTCTCTACTAACTACCTTCAAAATTTAGTAAAGAAGATCGATCTAGAAAGTAAATGGTTTGAAGTAGTAAGTATTAAAATCAACTATTTATTTAATTATGAAAACAAGGTACTAAATTTTGTTTCTTGCTTACTGAAGGGACTACCTGGTTGTGCCAAGGCTTACTTAGCTTATTGAAGCTAATCCAATGAAATGATGATTCTTGTGCAGGTCTTTTTTCACGTAAAACATTTTTTTTTCCAGTTTCATGATCGAGACTAATTATCTCAACTTGCAAAAGTAAAATTCTAGCATAATTATTTAACTTAACGTTGTGTGTAAAGAAGGTATTGTCAAACCTGTTTCCTTTTCAATTCTTGAATTGGTTAAGTATTTGCAAAAATTTAGAGGTCTATGTTCTTACCCATATTATTCTAGGCTTAAGGATATAATGTTACCTATATAAATTTTTTTTATATTTATTTAAAGGCATAAGTGCTTTGAATTATAAGAAAGGTAGAAGCTTGTGTTCTTAGCCTAACTATGATTATAACTTTCAAATATTATAATTGTCCTATTGTTGGTAAATTAGATCCTAATCCCACATGCAACAATATAATATGACAATTCTATATAAAAATATTGCAATACCTTATTTACTTTTACCAAAGTAATTACATAAGCTATTGTATTAACATGTACCATGATGTTAACTTAAACAAGTATTAACCTATGCCTAGATATTGTTATAAATTTGAGAATGAACATATGCATATGTGATATAATGATATATACAAAGTTTGAATCTGATATTGCCAAGGTATATAACATGTGTAATTGCAAAGTTTATAATATAATGATATCAGCTTAGTATACTTTTTTTTCGAAATTTGTTTGCGATGTCGGTTTTCACGAGGCCATAGGGGAATATAGAGAAAAATCTATCCAAACCCATGCGATTTGTGTGTTAGTGGAATCCATGTGTGGTGATTTAAAAGGTTAGGGTTTTGTAAGTGTAAACCCTAACTATAACTTGGACCAAAACCAAATCTCTCGCTTATTCTCTGTGATTTTTGCCATCGAGACGCAGAGCTGACAAGCTCCCAGCTTATTCGGCCTCCATAGTAAAACATCAAGTCCTTTTATCTTCGTAAGAGTCCCATAAACTAGAACGGTAAGCTTTGAGCCATCGTGGTTTAAACTTTGGAGTTTTTAGGTTCTAAAATTGGGGTTTCTGTCATCGTTTCTTGGCTCTTACAGTGGTGAAGACCCTTCTTTATTACTCTCCATTACACATTGACCTGAAGCTAAGAAATGCTTCCACAACAGAGGTTTGATATTAAAGTTGTGGCTGTGAATGATATAATTCAGGAATAAAAAAAATTACTTCTCCCCTCTGCCCTTTCTTTCATTCTTGCAATACCGATTTTTTTAATGTTTTTAAGGAAGAAGAGTAATGACTGTGTTTCGAATATTTACTGCAGGTGGCTGTGACAAGGCCGAAGGAGAGTGTGAGAGGAAAGGTTAGCTACGAGATTTATCTCCTCCACTTTGTAGATAACCAGGTAAGCCTCAGTTTACCCAGAGGTTTCTCCTTCATCGATGAGTAAGGTTCTACTAGCATGGGCGACCGTGACTTGATTGTTTTGAAGAATTACTTCTAAAGGCCAGTTGATCGTAGCTCTGTTTTGTTGGATTGTAATTTATGCATACATAGGGTTTGAAATCTTATAAGTTTTGATTTATCTCTAAAAATGCAACTTTGTTGAAAGCAAAGAGTTTGGCACCAAGCCGTGTTTGAATAAAGTCTATGAAAGACTTGGACTGTTGGTTTTTCTGTGTTGTATATTTGAGTTTGTTTAAGATTGGATTGATGAAATTTTAAAGAAACCTTGTTGTTATTTACCTGTATCTGGTGAATGATTTGATAAAAAAAAGATGAAAGGATTTCACTGTTGTAAATGTCCATAATTTTGATTTTTGTTAAAAAAGAGGTTATTATGTGGAATTTTAATGTGAAAGCTAGTTTCTGGGTTTTCTTTTTAGTATAAAGATTTGTTTATGAAATAGTAAAAGGAAAAGGGTTTGTCACTACAACCCGAGCACGACTCTGTGAATTTGATTGGAATAATTTAATTTATCTTTTGTTAATTTATTTTAGTATATAAATAATAAACAGTCTAAATTCTGTTTCTATGTAAAATTTATTTAATATAGGGAATTTATAATATAGATATTATAATTATATAATGAATAATTTGATTATTGAGGATATGGATAAAACTGTAAATACCTTATTCTGGAAGGATGAATGAAGGAAAGACTTGGTTGACAGTTTTCATTAATTAGGGTTTGTATTGTTATTTTAAATTAAAAACTCTTCATTGTTGTTGTTTTTACTTTGATGTATTTTATATTTGATGTGTTATTTACAGTATCACTATAATCTATTATCTATAAAAACTAATTTCTTACTATAATTTTGTTTCTACTTTTTATAGTCCAAAGTTGCTTCAATTGTATTATTTATATGTTCTATATTAGTTATAATTTATATGTATATATAATAGATTAATCTTAAATATAGTGGTTATTATTGTGTCAAAAAGAACACAGTTACACAAACTATGTACTGATTTTTAAGAGACCTTCGTTTATGGTAGTTTATGTTTATGTTTTAAACAGATGTATTTTAACTAAGGAAACTTCCAAAATAGAGAAATGTTTCTTCTAAAATAACTCTATAAATATTAAAAGTAAATAATCATTATCCTGCACAATTTGATTTGATTTGATCATCAAACTTAATTTCACCTACTGTACTAGAGTACTACCTCTTCAGAGTTGTGGAAAAATACAGTCAGGTAATTTATTCATCACTAAATTTAAAACTAACCCTAATTCAATCTTCCTAAAGCATATTTGAACAGAATTTATCAATCTTGGAACAATACAAGATTTAACTAACTCACAAAATAATCAGTCATATATATGAATCAAATCCTAAATTTATACATTCTAGTTCCTATGCTTGCATAAAGTAAATAAAAACAACATTTAGAACCTGGTAATATAGCAGAGGAGACAACAACCTAAGGATCCCGTTCCTCCCAACCAACTCCTGAAGACAGCTGAGCTGCATTTCTTAGGACCCCCAAGCCTGTCTACTGGTCCACCTGGTTGAAAGCACTAGGTGAGAGAAAAGGTTTAGAAACCCCTGCAAATCCAGAGAGTAATCGGTAGTAATACTTATTCTTGTGGCAGTAAGAACTCGGCCCAAAACAACTACACTAGTTCAATAAATCAACACTTTCCCACTCAAACACTTCTTCCTGTCCCCTCCATCGAACTTCTTGTGCACCAATTTCACTCAGAAATTTCACAAGTAAAGATTAAGCATCCTCAACTGAATTCGATGGGTAGTTTTATCAGCATTCCTAGGTATTTTGGGTCATTTTTTCACTTAATGAGCCACCTACTCTTGTTCCACTTTCTTGGGGAACATGACCACAAAAATAGGGAATTTTCCTCCTGCAACAGCTAGAAGTAGTTTTAGGATGCTGTCGAGTGTCAATCTGCTCTCAACCTAGCCTATTCCACCAAGTGGCTAGTAGACACTCATTTAACAGCCTCCTTAAGTTGTTGTCTCATCTTTTATTTATTAATTAATAAAATATTCAGCAATTAAATACAATTATCCTTGACCCCACTTGGTCAATAATTACAAACTTTATAATAAAATTGAAACATATAATGTCTCCTAAAACATAATTTGTTTTTGCAAATTTAGGGTACATGACGTACACCCTCGCTTAAATATAACATCATCCTCAATGTTATTTTATTCATCTTCCTCAGAGTTTCCCTGGAGCAGAATTGGATATGATGCCTGCATATGACTCTCTAATTCCTAGGTGGATTCTTCTGGACTAAGTTGATTCCATTGCACCTTCACCTATCCAATGGTGTGATTCTGAAGCAATATCTCCCTCCTGTCGAGGATACAATCCGGTTCCACAAGAAAATCTCCTTCGGGTTCCACTTGCACATCATTTCAATTTATATCATGAGCAGCATCATGTACATATATTTTTAAAACAAAGATATGAAAAACATTATGAACCTTTAAATTTGGTAGTAAATCTAGTTGATATGCCACTTGTCCCATTCTAGATAGTATTTCAAAATTCCCACAATAAAATGGGTGCCATCTTAGCACAACTTTCTAACTTCAAAGAACTATTTTTAGGCCTTACCTTTATAAAAACATGTTCACCCACCTGGAACTCGCTCTGAGTTCGTTTAAGATCTGCTTGACTTTTCTGTCTGTCTTGTGCAACCTTTAAATTACCTTGAACCTGCTTTACAATTAACTCCATCTCCTTTATTATTTCAGATCCTATTACTAACCTGTCAACTGGGTTACTCCCTGAGATGGGAGTATTGCACTTTCTTCCATACAGACTTTCAAATGGGCTGTATTTTGTTGAAGCTTGGTAGTGGTTGTTATAAGCAAATTCAACCAAATGTAAGTAATCCTCCCATTTACCTGTTTGTTCTCTAACATACATTCTTAGCATATATTCCAATATTTGATTTACTCTTTCAGTCTGTCAATCTATCTAAGGATGAAAATATGTACTGAAATTTAAAGTAGTATTCAAACCTTTAAATAGAGATTTCCAGAAATTGCTCGTAAACTTAGGATCTTTGTCAGAAATTATTTCAAATGAAAACCATTCCCCTTTCCTTTAATTTCCCCATCTCGAGAGATGAGTGCCTCTTTTTCATTTTTACGAGTCCAAAGAGGGTAACAAACACTCATTGTAGCTCATCAAGTGATGATTCCATTCTTGTATGTTTTACGAACCTGAGAAAGGAGGGGTTCGTTCCCAAATAGGGTCTTTCATCGTTTTGTTTTACGAGTCCAACGAAAGCAAACTTATTTGTCATTTCATGTTTAGAGAGTCTGAAATGACTAAGAAGACTCCAAAAAATCATTTTTCATAAATAAGGCTAGCCAGTCCAAAAAGAGATAACCTACCCCCGACTAGTTGACCATTCTAATTCTTTTACAAGCATGAAGGTAACAAGTTCACTTGACAATATTATTTGTTTTAAGGAGATTGAAAAGAGCTTAAATATAACTCCGTGACTAGGTTCCTTTTTTCGTAATCCACTTTTAACGAGTCTGAAAAAAGAGAAAAAGTATACTCGATACTCTTTTAGTAGGGTTTTAACGAGCATGTGAAAAGTGTTTAAAGATGCTTGGTACTTTTTCATTTCAAATCCAAGCTTAAAGAAGACTAAAATAGTTTATATCATAGTTGTAACTCAATGTTTCCCTGAAAAAACTCCAAAAAACACATTAAAAGACAACTCACCAAAACTATATATAACAAAAGTAAAAACCCATTTTTAATGAAATAATTTGGACTTCAAATTAAATAAATTATAGAAAACTTTTGAAAACTCCCAAATTATTTATAAATAGAAAGGCATGGTAAGAATTCTTTACCATTTGTTTTTACCATTGTGAAAGTTTGGTAGTTGGAGTGAGAGTGAGGAGCTTCTATTGGTGCTTCGGCAAGTGTCCTTAATCCATTTGTTCCTTCAATCTTGCTTGGAAGAGGTAAAGATCTTGAATTTTCTTATATCTTGTTCAAAAAATGCCTTTTTGTTTCCTCTTCCATTATTTAACTCATGCCCAAAAAATGATTTTTAACTTGTTTTAAAGCTAAAGTATAGGGTAAATTAGGAAATTTTATTTGATAGGAGGATTTCGACCGCCCTAGAGGGGTTATGGACCAGATTGGGTAAAAAATTCCAATCCATAAGGCCTTTTTGTGCTTGGGCAGAGTGCGCGACGATGCTCTATTAGGCTGGGACTGTAATACCCCAAAATTTCATAAAAATTTAAATTTTTTCTGCGACAATTAATATTTACAATCGTCACTTAAGAGAGTAACTTAAGTGCTAACAGTTAACATACTAAGGTCTAATCTAGATACTAAAACAAATTCATTTATGTATTTCAATAGTACTTTATTTACTAACTACCTTCAAAATTTAGTAAAGAAGATCGATCTAGAAAGTAAATGGTGTGAAGTAGTAAGTATTAAAATCAACTGTTTATTTAATTGTGAAAACAAGGTACTAAATTTTGTTTCTTGCTTACTGAAGGGACTATCTGGTTGTGCCGAGGCTTACTTAGATTATTGAAGCTAATGCAGTGAAATGATGATTCTTGTATAGGTCTTTTTACAGGTAAAATGTTTTGTTTTCTAGTTTCAGGGTCGAGACTAATTATCTCAACTTGCAAAAGTAAAATGCTAGTATAATTATTTAACTTAACACCGTGTGTAAAGAAGGTATTGTCAAACCTATTTCCTTTCCAATTCTTGAATTGCTTAAGTATTTGCAAAACGTTAGAGGTTTATGTTTTTAACCATCTTATTCTAGGATTAAGGATATAATGTTACTTATATAATTATTTATTTATTTATTTAAAGGCATAAGTGCTTGGAATTATAAGCAAGGTAGAAGCTTGTGTTCTTAGCCTAACTATGATTATAACTTTCAAATATTATAATTGTCTTATTGTTGGTAAATTAGATTCTAATCCCACATGAAACAATATAATATGACAATTCTATAGAAAAATATTGCAATACCTTATTTACTTTTACCAAAGTAATTACATAAGATATTGTATTAACTTGTACGATGATGTTAACTTAAACAAGTATTAACCTATGTCTAGATATTGTTATAAATTTGAGAATGGACATTTGCATATGCGATATAATGATATATGCAAAGTTTAAATTTGATATTGCCAAGGTATATAACATGTGTAATTGCAAAGTTTATAATATAATGATATCAGCTTAGTATAATTTTTTATTCTAAAATTTGTTTACAAAGCAGGTTTTCACGAGGCCATATGGGACTATAGAGAAAACTCTATCCAATCCCATGTGATTTGTGTGTTAGTGGAATCCATATGTGGTGATTTCAAAGGTTAGTGTTTTGTAAGTTTAAATCCTAACTATAAGTTGGACCAATACCAAATATCTCACTTATTCATCATCATTTTCACTGTCGAGAGGCAGAGCCAACCATCTCCTAGCTTGTTCGGACTCCATAGTAAAACACCGAGTCTTTTTATCTTTGTAAGAGTCCCATAAATTGGAACTGTAAGCTTTGAGTCATCGTGGTTTAAACTGTGGATTTTTTAGGTTCTAAAATCGGGGTTTCCATTGTGGTTTCTTGGCTCTTGCAGTGGTGAAAACCCTTCTTCTTTACTCTCCATTGCACAGAGGCCTCAGGATGAGAACTGCTTCCACAACAAATTTTTGATATTTAAGTTGTGGTTGTGAGTGATATAATTTAGGTATAAAAATAATTACTTCTCCCTTCTTCCCTTTCTTTCATTCTTGCAATACCCATTTTTTTAAAAGTTTTTAAGGAAGAAGAGTAATGACTGTGTTTTGAATCTTCACTGCAAGTGGCTGTGACAAGGTCGAAGGAGAGTGCGAGAGGAAAGGTTAGCTACAGGATTTATCTCCTCCACTTCGGAGACAACTAGGTAAGCTTTGGTTTATCTAGAGGTTTCTCCTTCAGCGATGAGTAAGGTTCTGCTAGAGTGGGTGGCCGTGACTTGATTGTTTTGAAGAATTACTTGTAAAGGCCATTTGGTCGTAGATTTGTTTTGTTGGATTGTAATTTATGCATACATAGGGTTTGAAATCTTATAAGTTTTTATTTATCTCTAAAAACTTGACTGTGTTGAAAGCAAAGAGTTTGGCACCGAGTTGTGTTTGAAGGAAGTCTATGAAAGACTTAGACTGTTGGTTTTTCTGTGTTGTATATTTGAGTTTTCTTAAGCTTGGATTAATGAAATTTTAAAGAAACCTTGTTGTTATTTACCTATATCTGGTGAATGATTTGATAAAAGAAGATGAAAGGATTTCACTGTTGTAAATGTCCATAATTTTTATTTTTGTTAAAAAGAGGTTATTATGTGGAATTTTAATGTGAAAGCTAGTTTGTGGCTTTTATTTTTAGTATAAAGATATGTTTATGGAATAATAAAAGGAAAAGGGTTTGTCACTACAACCCTAGCATGACTGTGTGAATTTGATTTGGAATAATTTAATTTATCTTTTGTTATTTTATTTAAGTATATAAATAATAAATAGTCTAAACTTTGTTTCTATGTAAAATTTATTTAATATAGGGCATTTATAATATAGATATTACAATTATATAATGAAGAATTTGATTATTGAGGATATGGATAAAACTGTAAATACCTTAATCTGGAAGGAGGCAAGAAGGAAAGACTTTGTGGACAGTTTTACTTAATTAGGGTTTGTATTGTTATTTTAAATTAAAAACTGTGAATTGTTGTTGTTTTTACTTTGATGTATTTGATATTTGATGTGTTATTTATAGTATTACTGCAATCTGTTATTTGTAAAAACTAATTTATTACTATAATTTTATTTTTAATGTTTATAGTCCAAAGTTGCTTCAATTGTATTATTTATCTATTCTGTATTAGTTAATATTTATATGTATATATAATAGGTTAAGCTTAAATATAGTGGTTATTACTGTGTTAAAAAGAACACAGTTACACAAATTGTGTACTGGTTTTTAAAAGACCTTCGTTTATGGTAGTTTATGTTTATGTTTTAAACATATGTATTTTAACTATGGAAACTCTTGAAATAGAGAAATATTTCTTCTAAAATAACTCTATAAAGATTAAAAGTAAATAATCATATTCCTGCACATTTTGATTTGATTTGATCATCAAACTTAATTTCACCTACTGTACTAGAGTACTACCTATTTAGAGGTGTGGAAAAATATAGTCAGGTAATTTATTCATCAGTAAATTTAAAACTAACCCTAATTCAATCTTCTTAAAACATATTTGAACATAATTTATCAATCTTGGAACAATAAAATATTTAACTAACTCACAAAATAATTAGTCATATAGATGCATCAAATCCTAAATTTATACATTCCAGGTCCTATGCTTGCATAAAGAAAATAAAATTAACATTTAGAACATAATAATATAGGAGAGGAGACAACAACCTAAGGATCCCATTCCTCCCAACCAACTCCTGAAGATAGGTGAGCTGCAAATATTAGGACCCCCGAGCGTATCTACTGGTCCACTTGGTATAAAGCACTGCGTGACAGAAAAGGTTTAGAAACCCTTGCAACTCCACAAAGTAATCAACAATAATACTTCTTCCTATAGCAATAAGAACTCAGCCCAATAAAACTGCACTAGTTCAGTAAATCATCACTTTCCCGCTCAAACACTTCTTCATGTCCCCTCCATCAAACTTCTTGTGCACCAATTTCACTCAGAAATTTCACAAGTAAAGATTAAGCATCCTCAATTGAATTCAATGGGTAGTTTTATCAGCAATCCTAGGTCTTTTGGGTCAGTTTTTCACTTAATGAGCCACCTACTCTTGTTCCACTTTCTTGGGGAATATGACCACAAAAATAGGGAATTTGCCTCCTACAATAGCTATAAGTAATTTGAGGATGCTGCCAAGTGTCAATCTGCTCTCAACCCAGCCTATTCCACCAAGTGGCCAGTAGACACTCATTTAACAGCCTCCTTAAGCTGTTGTCTCATCTTTTATTTATTAATTAATAAAATTTTCATCAATTAAATACAATTATCCTGGACCCCACTTGGTCAATAATTACAAAATTTATAATAAAATTAAAACATAATGTCTCCTAAAACATAAAATGTTTTTGCAAATTTGGGGTATGTGATAGGGATAGAGGTGCCGTAGGCGCTCTATCCACAACTGACATGAGCATCGGCCATCGACGCTCTACATGCCAAAATTGGAAGCATCATTGGCACTCTATGGGAAAAACCAATAGGCATCATAGCTACTTAATATGGAAAAATAGAACCCTAATCCAACCAAGAATTTAATTTTTACCCTTTACATTGCTCAATTTTATAATTTAACTATTTTTTCCTTATCAAGCATGATGTGATTTATAATATTAATTTCATGTGTTGTAGGTGCAATATAGTATTGGTATCATGGTGATTTGGAAATAGAGGGAACATGAAGTTCCATACTTCCAGGATGTCAGTGATCCAGCCACCGTGGAAACTCTACTGAACTGTGGGCTCCTTAAGTACTTTAGGGTACCAGGAATGAAAGCCTATGTCCATTTACTAGAGTATATTATATGTCCATTTACTGGAGTATATTATAGGGATGTGGGATCTTGACCAGCAGCATTTCATGGTGGGGATCCACACCCTATCCATAAAGATTGAAGACATCTATTTTTTGATCAGATTATCCATGAGAGAAATTCCAGTAGTTCTATCTGGGGCGCAGAGAGGAGAGACATCATTAGATGACTTGATCAACCAGTATTGTGCACTAGGTATAGAGTCCCATTCTAGGAAACTATGTATCCAGTCCATGATGGATCGTCCTTTGAGGACAGTGGTATACACGATCAGAAAAGTGGTAGGAACTAGGTCTTTCCATCTTACCACTAGATCACACATGTTGTATGATTTGCAGTGTATGGATCCCACTATCTTCAACTAGTGTTAAGGCATGTTGGTATGTCTCAAAGATCAGTTGAACAAATGCACGAGAGGAACACTAAAGTAGTTTGGCTACAGAGCTGTGATAGTATCTTTTATCTTACAGCAGGTTCCCCATATGAGATCACAGGTGACTATTAGAAGGCTTGACCTCGAGGATCCCAAGATGCTTGCATGGGTTATGGTCATGCCCCACCATGGTGGCAAGGGACACAAAGTTAGTAACGGATCTGGATTATTTCTCTCCTTGAGAAACCAGTTACTCATGGTTGAGGACTACGCCTATGAGGGAGTAGATTTCTGTGATGATTCGGAGCTTGCATTTCCTGAGGGAGAAGTATGGCACGACCATTGTAAGAAAATACACTATCCACTGTGTTTTTAGTTTTTTTAGTTTATTTAATTTTTATTTTGTAGTACTGAGATAAGTGAAAATGTTTCCATGCAGATATTGGACCCGTACGTTCGGCAGGGATGTCACCCACTACTAGGGGAGCAGGTACCAGGGACATGATGTTATATCACTCCGAAGATGATGAAGAGCTCGGATATCTTGAGGAGAACCTAGAGTGTTTGACTATGGGTATCCTTGACGTGACTACTGATGAGGTCCCTATACATTATCAATGCCATACTACAGGCATATCTGGAAGGTTTTCTAGGCTTCTCCGCAGAGTGGCTTAAGGTACCGCGTTCTATCATGAGCAGCACTAGGATGAGGATTAGTCTTCTTTGATCTTCACTTTTTTGTATATGTACTACTGAAATCTTCAAAGATTTATATTTTCCCCTATGTATATGTGTATTCCAAACTTTTTATAGTCCTGAACTATGAGGGAACTAAAATCTATATGCTTCAGCCCAATTTTTGTATCTTAGTGCTACATTTTATATATTTATAAAAAAAAAATTATATTTACAGTTGTGTGTGTGGAAAATGTGATGTGCGAAATGATTATCTACTTATGAATTTACATATATGTTGTTTATTCTTAAAATAGACTTTTTAAATATGAGGAGTGTACCAGTCTAAGACATAATTAGTTAGGGAGTCTGCCACAGCGTTTATATGTCTCAGAATGTGTTGATATGTAACCTTCTCAAAATACCTTTCTAACAACATAAATATTCTAAATGTACGAAGAAGCAGGGGATTTCGGATGGTGTAGACCCGATTAAGCTATTGAATAACTAGTTCGGAGTCTAGGTCAACCCTAATCTCCCTTGCATCATTAGCTATGGATTTTGTCAACAATCCAATCATGGCTTGGTATTCCACCATATTGTTGGTGGAGGGACCTAAAAGAAAACCCCCTAAACTCACCAGATCACTTGTAGGAGAGTACAATACCCAGGCGGCTGATGCAAGGTTAAGTGTATATCGATTAGGACCGTCAACAAAACCAGTGAAAGTAGCCATCTGTCCATTAAACAAAATACATACATAAGTAAGAATTTATGAAAAACACATTTTAAATTACAGAAAAGGAACACTTTTCAAACCTAAGACACATAACAAACTATAAACAATATTTACAAATACCCTATGCTAGATGACCTAGGCATAGTATCTTTTGAGGTAGAGTCCATTTTAGGGCTCTCCCAAAGGTATCCCATTGTAATCGACCAGCTCATATGCCCCTTTCTCTAAAACATGACTAACAATATAAGGCCCATGCCACATAGACTCAAAATTTCCTGCCCCCAACATGTCATGCTTCTAGTCATAAGTCAAGACAAGGTCTCCTTCATTGGAGGAATGGGGTTGAACAATCCTATCACATTGAACTTTCATTCGTCATTTATGTTCCTCATTGGCTAAGGCAACATCCAATTGAGTTTCATCAATTTTGTTTAGATACAGGAATATTTCTTTGTCTAAAGTAGTGTTGGGTAACAATTCTACAACAAGTTTTAAAGAGGGGATCTCACATTCTATCGAGATGGTTTCTTCCAGTCCGTATACTAGTTGGAATGGCATAAAACCATATACTAGTTGGAATGGCATAAAACCAGTGGGAGTTATGAAAGTAGTCCTATAGGCCCAGAGTGTAGAGAATAGATACAAATGCTAGTTTGACTTGGCTTTCCCTACCATGTGCTGAAGCATTGTTTTTAATACTTTGTTTATAGCTTCAACATGGCCATTGGTCTGAGGATAGTAAGGGGTAGAGTTGTCATGAAGAAACCCTAATTTGGTGCTAACCTTTTCCATCATTTTGTTTTGAAAATGTAATCCGTGATTGGTCATGATGGCCCTAGGGATCCTTAATCTAGCAATGATATGGTTGAATAAGAATAGTGTAACTGTCTTCCCATATTCGGCATATGTGGGCATAGCCTCAGCCCATTTTGTAAAATAGTCCACAACCACAATAATGTAGCAATGCCCCCTGGCTAAGGTAGGTCTACAATGCACGAAGTCTATGCCCCATTTTGCAAAGGGGTCAACAGCTACAATGGGATGGAGGAGCTGTATGGGTGTGTTTCTTTATAGTGAACATTTGACATGGTAGGAATTTCTTGACTATTTCAATGCAATATTTGAAAATAGAGGGCCAGAAATACCCTACACTCAATATTTTCTGGGCAGTAGCCAACCCAGATAGATGACCACCACAAGCTCTAGCGTGGAAATCATTTAAAATGATCTCATCCTCCTCATGTCTAAGACAACGTTGTAATATGGAGTCAACACCACGGTGATATAGTGTATCGTTTAGGATAATATAGCTTTTGTCCTGGTGGAAAATGCGACAATGTTCATCGCAAGAAGCAGTGGGCTGATATCGTAAAGTTTGGAGATACAAAATGATGTCTCCATACCAAGGGTCAATCATACTAATGAGAAACAATGACTCATTGGGTAACGTATCAATGGGTTCTGTATTCTTTGTAGTATGGGAAAGGTTACATATGAGCTCTGCAAAAATGAGAGACTTTTGGGAATTACTTTTCCCAAAATCTAACTAAAATTCTTGGAGAATGACAATCCATTGTGAGTATTTTCCCCCAAGCACTTGATGTGTCAATACATAGTACATGGGGTTAGAGTCAACATGCACAATGCCGTGGAGAAAGATACAATGAAGGAACTTCTGGGCCATCGTGACCGTGTCATGAGCACGTTTCAACACATGTGAATATCGGGTTTCAGAGTCTAGGAGACTCTTATTGGTATAGTAGATCACATGTTCCTAATCGTGTTCATTTTTTTGGACAAGGACCATGCCTATGGTATACAAGGAAGTGGCCACATACAAGGAATAATACTTAGTATAATTGGGTGATTGCAACACTAGTGTGTGGGTAAGTGCATGCTTGAGATTTTCAAATGCGCATTGCATGAAATCATCTCAGACAAAAGGTGTATCCTTTTTAAGAAACCTCATGAAACCGTGTGTCCTTTCTATGTAATTGTAGATGAAATGATGTAAAAAGTTTTCCTTCCCTTGCAAACTCTGGAGTTCGGTTATATTCATCAGGGAAGGTAGGGAAAGAATAGATTCAATATTCAAGGGATCAATACAGATTCCATCTTTAGAAACAATGAATCCAAGGAGTTGACCAATTTCTACACAAAAAACACATTTATGGGGATTCAAACAAATATTGAAATGATGGAACCTAAGAAAAATAACTCTCAAATGATCAAATTGGATATCCCGCTGCATGGAATGAGTGGGAAGGTCATCAAGACAAGGTTCCACAACATGTTTGATGTCATGAAAAGCATATGACATGGCACGTTGGAATGTCACACCAACATTTTTCAAACCAAAAGGTGATTTGTGGTAGGAAAAGGTTCCCCATGGGCAAATAAATGTTGCATTATGTTGGTCGGATGGGATAATCTGAAGCTGATTATAGCCAGAGAAGCCATCCATGAAGGAAAAAATAGCGCTTCTAGCACAATTGTCGATTATCTGATCGATATAGAGAGTAGGGAAATTGTCTTTTGGACAAGCCCTATTCAAATCTCTAAAGTCGATACAGACCCTAATATTGCCTTGCTTTTTGTTCACGGGGACTATGTTGGACACCCATTCAGTTAAAGGTATGGGGTAAATAAAACCATCCTTCATAAGTTTTTCAACTTCTTCTTTAATGGCTGTTTCTTTTCGTGGATGAACTTGTCATAGTTTTTGGCAGATGGGCTTGGCATCAGGATAGGTTTTGATCCCATGAACAATGATGGAGGGATCAATACCTACCATTTCTTCATATGTCCAAGTGAAAACATCTCTAAATTCTTTAAACAAGGTTGTATATGATTGAACCTCAGAAGGTGAAGAGTTCTAACCTATATAAATGTTCTCTAAAATGCCTGGTTTGACTGATATGTCCATGGGCATGGTTTTTGTCATATTACATATATTTCCCTCAGACTCGACACCCTGAGTGAGAATGGGAGACTGAGGATCCATAGTTATATCAGATGAAACATCTAGGGCAAAGTGTTCTTCTACCATATGGCAAGGGGGAAGGAAATAAGATCGATGATGATGGTCTTTCCAAGGAATCTCATCTGTTGACATGACTTCCATAATGGATTCATCTATGGGAAGTGTATGTGAAAGATAATCTAGAGATGGGGGGTGTTGTCAAGCCAATATGGCAGGTGATAACAATCTGAGGCCACTAACAAATGGTTGTTGATGGAAGAATCACTGGTGGATTGGATAGTGTTCTAAACTTCTTCAAAAGGAGTGAGAGATGTTGATTCATTATCAATTGATTTTCCTTTGTCTATAAAAGTGTTAGAAATCACATTGATAGATGCATTTTGTGAAGCAGGAGGAGGATTAGATAATGGAAAGACTCCCATGGATGAGTCTTTGATAAGGCCTACTCCTATGTCCTGATACTATGGGGTATTCAGAAGTGGAACACTATTTGCATCATTGGTGATAGAAGCTGGTGTGATGAAATATAACTGGTCTATAGTGATAATCCTCCCTTGGAAAGGGAACTGGATGATCTGAAAAATGGTTGATGCTACAGATTGCATAGCATAAAGCTAGTTACGACCTAGGAGTAGGTTATATTCCAAAGCAGTGTCAACGAATTCAATGTGAATGGAGACTAAATTCCCCCCCAATTCAACGTGGATGGAAGGTACTAACCCATAGGGTTGAAAGCCACGACCATCAAAAGAATTGAGGGTAGTAGGTGAAAAGTTGATTTCAGGAGAACTGAGGGCTCTCCAACAATATAAAGACATGATTGATATAGAGGCTCCCACATCCAAAATAGTACGACGAATGGTCTTCCCAACAATTTTAGTGGATATCTGAAAATCCAATTGGTGTGAGAGTTGGGTTTTAAAATCATTGATTTTGAAAGTGATGACGTTACTATTTTTAGGATCCATAGCTCCAAGTGAAGTAAGCAAGTTTTTTCATTGGGTGGGACAGGTTTGGAGTACTTCTAACGCCATCATAGCACAAGGTGCTTGAGCCAAATCTTCTACTATGTTATAATATTGGGTAGCACATGAGTTAGGGTTAATAATGGACTTACAAAGAGTGCCCTTGGGTGGGCGAAAAATTGCTTTTGGAATGGGTTTTTCAATGTGAATACCATTACTATGAGGAGGTGTGGAAGTTGAAGGGTTTTCAGGTGGAACTTCATTAGATTTATTTTCCAAAGGAGGGTCATAGCTATGTGATCTTGTGTTTAAGTTAACTATTTCGCTAGACATCATTCTAACTTCATCAGTAGATGAAGATGACCCATGCAAGGATTGATGATCGATTCATTGTTGCTGGGTGGTGAAAGGATCTTTAAGAACTGTGGGGGTGGGTGAATTTTTCAAAAATTTACTAACTTCCTCACAACGAGGACATTCCTTAGAGAAATGACCCCCCCATAGATTAGACAATGGTATTTTACCTTTCTTTTATTTTTTGAATCAGCATATGAATAATATGGCTTATTACCCTCCTGTTGGTTATTAGGTTTTTTCGATTTATTTTTTCCTTTTTTCTTTCAACAGGAAGATTCAGCGGATTGAATCGCATTTACTTCAGTAGAAGCAACAGGAGAGGGTGTAATTTTGGAAGGTTGACTTGTTGGTGGGGCAATTTGATTTTGCTTCTTAGAATAATTTTCCATTGTTTGTGTATAAACTGAACCAAGTATGCCATCAGTGGGTGGTTCCATTGTGGGTCTTGATGGATCAGTTGTGGGCCGAGGAGCATAAGGAATCAAATCATACAAAGTGCCTGATTGGGAATAAACAAATCAAGGTACTGACCACGGCTAATAGCATGCTCCTCGGTAACAATGCTTCCCATGATGACATCTCTAGCAATGGGAGGAAGTAAAGACTTTGTAAACCAATCAGCCAGTAACTAATTAGGAATGGGAGCCTTGATTCACCTACGTCTTCTTCTCCATTCATGGATATGATCAGAGATGTGGGTTGATGTGGTCTATCGAAGCGAGGTCAACATGTATGTGCCTATTTCGTACCAGATGGGTAACTGAAAGTGCATTAAGAAGGACATAGCTAGAGCATTAAAATCCCAAAAAGAGTGCGGTGGTAGCTCTATATACCATTTGGCAGTAATGCCTGTGAGAGTTGTTTGGAATAGTCGAAGACAGGTCGAACCATCCATCAAAGAATTTGATGAACATCATAGATGAAAATTCATCACATGGTTCTTAGTATCTATACCAGGTTTACCATCAAATTTAGGTATATCTGAAGGTAATTTGACTGGAATAGCAGGCCAAGAGGGGTCATGATGAATTGGGTCATTGATCAATCTAGACAAATCTAGAAAATCTAATGTTGCCAAAAATGACAATTGTTGATTGGGTTGTGGGTACTGGTAGTACTGATTTAGGGTACTTGTAGTACTGATATAGTACTGATATGGCATTTTCTGATCAGTAGGACCATAGGTAGATTGATAAATAGGTATGGATGATTCCCCCAAGTTTTGTTGATTAGGTTGTTGGTTATTCGAAGGTCCTCCAGATGAAGGGTCACCTAAGGGAGGCAGACCTCCAGGCGGTGGTCCTTCGGATCTGTCGAGTCCTCCAAGTCCACTGAGCGGTGGTCCAATGGATCTTCTGGGTCCACTAGATCCACCAGATCCACCGGATCCACCAGATCCACCAGGTCCATCAGATCCACCGAATCCACTAGGTCCCCCAGGTGGTGGTCCCACCAAATCCACTAGGTCCACCAGGTGGTGGTCCACCGGATGCACCGGATCCTCTAGATCCTCCTGGTCCACTACATCCACCAGGTCCTGTAGGTCCTCTAGGTCCTCTAGGAGTTCCTCTAGGTGGTTGTCCTCCAGGTGGAGGACCATATCCTCAAGCTGTAGGGACATAATCTCCTCCGTAAGTTGGAACATTGGACCAATTCAGTTGTCCCTATGGTACAAAGGAATTTCCAGGGTATGGAACTCTGGGATAGGCTCCCCCTGGGGGAATAGGTTGATAATTTGATCGAGCCGAGGGGGGGGGGTTGATTCCCGGGATATGTATATCCCCAAGAAAGCAGAGTAATGATAAGCAGGACCCATAAGGGCCCTCCCTCATTGAAGGAAAAAAAATTGTAGTGGAACTGGGAGGAGGGTAGTTTGTTGTTGGAGGTCTAGTAGGTAAGTTTCTCTCCATGCTATAAATAGTCCCTCCAATAGGAAATGAAGTTTGAACTAGGGGTTTCCCCCCAGGCATGGAAACTTTTGGAGAGTTTGGAATAGATGGGGAATTTTCACTGGGAGAGGGTGTCTGAATCTGATTATGTCCAAGAGATGAGGTGGAAACTGGATTTTGTGTAACTAGATTTTTGAATTGGTAATTATGAAAGTTGAGCTACATGTGGGGATGAAAGGGCATGATATCCAGGTAGGGTGGTTCTTGAAGGGTTGGTATTAGGAGAAGTACCTCTCCTCTTCTCGTATTTTTTAAGTTATTCAGCCTGTATGTGCTACCTGCGTGTACGCTCGAAATATTATCCGAAACATTCTTCGTTTGATGGAGCATTTTGATGTCTTGTTCTCAAAGGAGCAAGGATATCAGGTTCCAGTTCAGTTGTAGCAGTTATGTATCCAGCAATAGTTTATCTTAGGTATGTTCTCCAGAAAGGAGCATTTGGGCCATATTCTGCCCCTGTAGTTTCATCAGGTGGATGATTACCAATCTAGTTGAATTAGCCAGGTCAAACCTCCATTGGAAAGTGAAAGGATGTGTTAGCTTCAGGAGTTAGTTGGACCAAAGGGTTGTTATAAAATGAGAATTCGTATCTAGGTTTAGTAGCTAGAGTGGTTTCTATACAATATTCAGCTGAAGCTAGTCATTCCATGGTTACCCCTTCTTGTCCTTCCACAGTTGGAGGAGAGTCAGAAGGTAACCCCTGCAACCTATGGGATTGATGCCTCACAATTTTCTCAGCCATGGTGGTGGCTGAAAGTATTCTAATCTAGGTCAAAAGAGGAAGAAAAACACACAAACAAACCTACATAGACTAAAGGTCGCAAGCAGTCTTAAATGATAGGACATGTTCCAAATAGTCAGTCTCTCATCGGGATTGTCAAGAAGGTGAAACTCACGATATACCTCAAGGGCACATGTGTAGTAATATCCCTGAATGTTGTTTTTAGTGTATTGCTCCAAAAAAGATGTCTAAAGGGTTTTTCTCGATTGGACAAGGAATCCTAGTTGGGTCTCCCGATATACACAAGGTATGTGGGAGCTCAAATCGGTAGTAGTACTTTCTAATGCAAAACTATTCACAAGGGGCCTTCCAATATAAAATCGAATACGTGAAGTACCTTTCTATATACCTCAAGGGTATGTGAAACGCTGTTCGATATACTGACAGTACGTGGAAGAATTGCATGAGTCCCGAGTTGTAGTGAAGACAAATTAACAATAGCCGCTATGTTTTACGATGCCCGACCACGTCACTAACCTATCACTCAACTTTCTATACAATTTTACCTAAATCTATCGTTACTTTTATCTGAATGATTAGGTGAATGTTTGTGAGGTGTTGTCTCCAATAATGAAAATTAAATCTATATGCGAAAGCACTTCTTTGAATTCGATGAGACCTAATTAGGGTAAGGAAGAGACCTTTTCTTTTCTTTCAAAAACACACCACAAAAATTCCACTTTCAGTAGTCAAAACAGGATCTTAATCAAGAGGTGCAAAAGAGAATTCTTTCAAACAAGCACTCAAAAAGTCTCTGAAATTTAGGAAAGAAAATTGAGCCTCTAACGTGCATGCAAAATTAATTTTTGCTACAATGTCAAAAAGACCTATTCTTCTAAATCACTCATGCAAATTAAAATGAATTTTTTCATAATCATAACCAAGAGGAAAATAACACGATTCTTTTTTTATTTTTATGGAAAATATGAGGCACACAAGGAAGTTTTTAAAGGAAAACTAACTCTAGAAGGAGGCTATAGGTTTTCTTTCAAAACAAAATATTTAGACACTTTCTCAAAAAACCAAAAGCGAACTATTTTTCACTGTCCTTTATAAAAACGAAGAAGATAACAGCTTCAGAACTGAGCTCAAAAAGAGAATCAGATTTGCAAAAACCAGTAAACTCAGACAACAAGAAAACAAGCAGAACATAGGAAAATTTTCAGAGAAACAAGCAGTCCAAACAGGTTTGAAAAATAACCTTTTTCAAGCAATTAAAAATTTTTACAAGAAGTTTTGAAGGCCTACCTCAGCACATTGAATAGGTCAACACCAGAGCATCGTAAGTCAGGTCGACTATTTCTACCTTCTGCATGTTGGCACCATCGGCACTCTGTCAAGTCTGCAAAAAGGCACTATCGGCGCACTTGAGAAAAATAAGAAAGGCACCCTAGGGAGATCAGCGCTCTGTCAACCAAAGAGAGGTGTGTCGTCGTAATAGTAGACTAAAATGCAAAAGGTATGCAGGAGAAACCAGAAAAGACTAAGTTGGACTGAAAAGGGTGAAAACCACTCAGAAAAAAGGCAATAATGAGAAAAGTAAGATGAAAGGCTTACCTTGTTAACTGAGATGACTAAAAGGAGAGAGAATATCCTTCATAGATGGAATGGTTATCGAAGCTTGTAGATCTGATAGGTTCTACACCAGATCTGACTGGATAATCCCCAGATCTGACCAGATTAAGCATCCCTAGTATGGTCACCAATTTTGTTATCAAGAATTCTGAATCAGTGTAGACACTGTTTTTTCCTCTCCACTGTAAGTCACAAGTACAGAACAAAAAGACACAGCAACATATCCTTCCCTTAAACAATCAAATTAAATGACACGAACACAATATACCTCAACCATAGATCTCTTTGTCTTTTCTCCAAAATCCCTTTCAATGGTTCAATACCTGCAAAATAGATCAAAAGACAAACAAACAAGATGAGAGGATGATGATAAATTGATTATTTATATCAATGATCAAGAAGTTTGATAATATCTAATTAAAATCAATACATCAAGTATAGGAAAGCGGAATGTCTTTGTATTAATTATGAAAGAGATAGAAGTACAACAAAAAATCCTTGATGTTGATGGATTTGATCTCTACAAGAACATCTACAATCCTCTATGACTATGAAGATCTCTCCATGACACAAGCTAGCTCTACTTTTCCCCTAACTCAGACTTCAATCCACTAGCATAAGGGTACTTTTATAGGCCTCCTTCACTCACATCATGAAGGCTTCATTTATAGGCCCAAAACCATGAGATTAACTTGGAGAAATGGATAGAATGTGATCCATACAGGTGAGGTAACTAAATTCCACCTCTCCCAAGCATGTAGGAATTGACTCCACCGAGGCTTCCGCATGGAATCTTCTAGAATTTTCTTTTTTCCTATTTTTCAACCATCAGCGCTCTTGGTAAAAAGGACAGGTGCACTGACCTAGGGTTTTATCAAAGGAAAAGGGAAACGATTCTTTTTACTTCACGATGAGAGGCACCATCGGTGCTCTATGCAAAAATGGGAAAGGAGCCGACCCTTTAAGATATGGAAAATAGACATCCAAGTTATCTTAGGTCAGGTTTCTCAAAAGGAAAATGATAAATGTGGAATTTCCAAAAACGCTGATGGACAATGTGGAATTTCCAGGTGCAACACCAAGCTTATATAGAAAGGTGACTTTCAGGTAATAGTTAGTAGTGGATGGCGAGTTGTTTGATGTTGTTGATAAATTGCAAAAAATTATCCATCTAATGAATACAATTGAGTCCAAGTAGTGTTGTCGTAGCTCTGCATACTCATCACTATAAAAAGGAGTAATGGATGGTCAATGTTGGGCCTCGAAATTGTCTTTTATAATGGTTTTATTTACATTAATTTTTGACCTATTTACCATAATTTAATACATCTTTTTTCAATAAGGTTTCCTTTTACTCTGTTTTAATAATTAAAATCTTGTAAATATAAATTAAGACAAATATGTTGTTTTTATGTATTAAATGTAGTATTTTGCAAATAATAGATGTTTTGCACTCCATTCATCCCCTTCTTTTAGTATTGAGTTCTTAATTAGATTTGATTGCATGTTAGTTTATTGGTTTGGCTTACCCGTTTCTTCCGATCCTACATGTGAAAATTGAAACCATGAAATAATCATCAACTTCAAAGTAATAATGTTTAAAGTAATAAGGTAATCATTAGCTTTAAAGAATTGGTTTAACTTTAGGATGAACTTGTTTAAAGTGATAATGTTTTCATGCCATATAAATCAACACATAAAACTTATTAAAAACTGATAAATATTAATTTTTTTTTAATACATTAAATCATGGAAAAGCACCTCACGTTGTATTTTATGATGCTTATAAAACATTTAAATTACTACCCCACCTTTCTTTAATATTATGTGTGCCTTTTAACTATATCCAAAAGCAAATAATCAAATAGTTTCATACATAGGAAATTTATGGTATTACGTTGTATTCTTTATTCAACATAACTATTTATTATATATGTGTAGGCCATGAAGTAATGCACGCATAGCGGAGGATTAACACATGCATCACGTGAGGGAGGAAAGCAACAATAATGGTGCACCCAATCAATGGAACTCAACAACAGTTCAACAATATAGAACCCAACCATCAATTTGGCCAACAAAATAGCATAAAATGTTATTAGTATCCAGATTTATGAACAAATCTTAGTTACATGTCATCCAGTCGTTCATCCAAACGCCCATGCAGACCACGTGTTTTTAACAGACACTGGATTTTTGGGATAGCTTTGTGGGCAAACAGAAGCAAAATTGAAAATTATGGCACATGGGTTTTCTGCAGAATAGGCCCATTTAGGTCATTGTGAGGAATGTTCGCCAAAATTCATAGCCATTTGGGAGACAAGCGTGGTTCTCTAAAACACACTTTTCCAAAAATTGTGGTTAGTCATTTTCTGAATTCGTGGGTAGTTGTTATAGCAGTAATGAACCTCTATTGTTAGCAAGAGGTGGTCGAACTGATCTCCATTGTAATCATCTTATAAATACCTCTTTGGTTTTGAAGAGGAGGGGAGGAAAAACACTTTGTAAAACTTTGCTTCAATTTAATAAAAAGCCTCTATTTCAGTTGTTGGTGATCATTCTTGTTTCTTTGTTAATGATCGGTGACTAAGTAGCATAGGAACGCAGCCCCTGATTGCTTAGAAGGACCCCTCAATAAAGAGAGGCTCTATTTGTGTATATTCATCAGTTTCTTTTTATGTCTGTAGCTAAGTCACTTTGTTTATATATATATATATATCTATTACGTTTTCCTGTAAGTTATTTCATTTCTACAAGCAAGAAGTTTTTTTTTCCTATAGGTGACACTTTGCTGTTTATTTCCTGAGTTTTTATGCAATTTTTCACACTGTTGTCCATTTGTCCCTCTATGCAGACTGTTTTTCAGCCTTCTGTTCACACCTTAATGTAGACTGTTGTCCAACACTTTATTCGCACTTAGACAGAATTTTAATTCATTTTCAGAATTTTTAGTATTTTGTTTTTGCAGAAATAATTAGCTAGGGTATAGGTTAATTTTCCAGCATTTCACCGTGTTATGTAGCTAGTTGGGATTCGAATCCACCTCTAACAAATTATATTTAGTTCTATATTAACACAGATTAATTATTTCAGTTTGAATGATGATAAAATCCATTTATATTCAACCTATAATTTACTGTTTAAGTGAAAAATAGTGCTGGTTTGAATAGAAGAAACATAGTTTTATTTCTGTTTATGACTTAGATAGTTTATGAGTTACTTTCATTTGTTTTCATGCCTACAACATAGATTAGCTTAAGTTTTTTTTAAATATTGTCATATACTTTGTTGAATATTAGTTTTTCTCATTTCTGAAATAGGTTTAGCATTCTATTTTCAGTTTTCATTTGTGTCCATAATCAGTCTTCCATTTTCAATTACATAGCATTTCACTGTCTTAGGCTTTGTTAGTTTTATTTCTTCAAGTTATTTCATTTCAGATTAGTACTTAGTTTCAAATTCAAGCTTAATAGGTTCATTTAGATTTTAAAGATGTATTGGTTTTCAGCATTTTAAAGTTTGATGTTGAAAGTTCACATAACCTAGTTTACTGTAAGTTTACTTTTCAAGTTGTAAATCGGTTGCATGATCTTTTTATGATTATTTAACATTATTTAGTTTATGGTATAGTTTGTTGAAGAGGTAGAGTAGAAGTATTTTGTTTTTCTGTTGTAGGTTTGCTTACAGATTGAATATATTTCCAGTTATTGTTTTGTACTTAGTTTTAGATTTGATTATAAAGATCCAAGTTTAGTTTGCTTTGATTGATTTATTGTTTTGCACTGCATTTATTTATGCGTGGTCTTTAGAATAATATTTTCTTTTCTTTCTATGAATCCACAGTTACTTGTTTTGTTTTCTATGAATTTGCAATTAAATATTTCATTGCTTTCCATAAATTAGTTGCACTTGTATTCTTAGATAGCCATTTACATATGCATACATGGAATAGTCTCCAATTTATAACATAGATCAGATAATTTGTTGCAAGTTGTTAGTGTTGCTTTCCTTATTTAAATTGCTTTCGGACCAAGCAACTGTTTTCTAGATTAGTATCTGCAATTCTCTTCCATAGAATAGATTAGCATAACATTAGACTAGTTTGAATCTCAGTTATTAATCTGTTTCCTGTCTTTATAGAATAGATTAATTTAACATTATATTAGATTTGAAATTATAGTTACTTTTCAAGTTCTTAGTTAATTTCCTGTTTTCATAGATAGATTAAATTCTTGCATTTGAATTATGAAAGTCATGCATGTATATTAAAATCATATAGTTGCATGTTAGGGCATTTGCATCTTTAGTTAGCTTAGGTTAGTTCAAGCCTTCGATCCTGCACATATAGTGTTTGCATCTCATAAGCTCCCTCCCTGGGTTGACAATTAAGTGTTGAATTAGATAGTGCATATTTTACCCAACAGTCAACTTAGATAATCGGCTGCAACATTGGATTTACTTTTCGGATACTTAATTACCAAGTGGAATTATTGCAGGTAATTATCCACTTCATTTGTCGAGTTATTTGTAACTTCGACAAGGATGGTGGTGTAGGGGTTTAGACCAAACCCAACCCAACCAGCACCTCTAGGATCTTTAGGGTCCTACACTTGGAAGGATCTCCAAATTTAGCTTTAAACACCAAATTCCACACTAAAATTGCCTTCCCGCAACTCTGTTTCTGCAACAAAGTTTTTGATGTTGGATTGCAGGATGCGGGATCTAAAAACACCCAAAGTCACCCTCCGCAACGACCTTCTTGAAATTGGGTTGCGGGATCCGGGATGCAAGATGCCAACTTCCCAAAGTTACTCCCCCACAAATTCCATTCCAAAAAGGCCTTGCCGAAATCAGGTAGTGGGATGCCAACTTCCCAAAGTTACTCCTTTGCAACTTTCCACCTGCAAACCTTTTTCCGCACTTTTTCCCACTATTAGATATTTTTCGTTGCAGACTTCACCATAGCCATCAATTCTCCTTTTTATGCAAATCGCCCAAACCTTCGCAGATCTGTTATCTCCCTCACAACTCTAGTTGCATATTCCTCCTGGATCGTTAGATCTACATCTGCGGATCCAATCTCCACCATCTGTTTTCTACAAAAACTTGTTAAGTCAGAAAACTCATGTTCTGCATGGATTTGATAAAAAAAATTGATCAATCTGGATTTCAAAATCTTCGATCCATCAGTCTATTCCTCCTATGCATGCATTTATCCTATCCTTCAATGATTCCAACAAAATCCAACTCTTAAACCAACAATTGCAGAGAAATCTACAAATATTCATGAAAACATCGAAATCGCTCTAAACAACGACGCTGCTCAAATTAATGCATACATATATACTAACATCACTCAAAACACATGGCTAACTTCTATTAGGGAAATAAAAAAAAATACACACAACTCTAGGCCCACTTTTAGCCTCCTCAAATATTTACAAGTCGGTATAGACACAGGTCTGGTCGCCTATCTGCAAAACACAATTTTCTTCTGAAAGATGGAACCCTTTCAACCTTTACAACCTAGCTATTTAATCTATGCTGCTACCCCTCTACTAAGTCGGTGAACTGTAGCAAATTTACAAAGCATGATGTAAAATTGTCTCTTTCTAAACAAATGGTTCAGTGGCTAATCTCCACGTAGGGAGTCACGACTCACTATTTTTCCTATAGCTCTAACATCTTATGAATAAGTAGAATGACTCCTCACTATATAGAATATTCATAAAACATAGGTTATTTACAATGTAATAGTCTAGGGACTATTAAATCAAAATGTGTAGACCCCTTCCTAGGCCTGATCTAGCATTGAACTTGGAATTTGAAATGGAGAGCAGGATGATCTTACATCAGACTCCCCAAGAAAAAACAAAAATATAACCTCCAGGTCATAGTCTTCCATTTGCAATATACCTGGATCCCAAAATTTGTTTTGTAGTTGTTGTTTTTCATTAATCCTATAATGAACTTTGCAGTATTCCACAATCATCCAAATAACTGCATGTACCTCATCATTACCATTTCTCTTACATCTTTGCATGAGATGCCACAACCCGTCTATCTCCTCATCCATTCTGCTTCTTTGCTGATACATTTTTGTCTGGATGCCCTTCTCCTCTGTGACTTCCAAATCCTTCCTCCATTTCTGCAATACAATAATGTCATTGCCACACCTTTCAACATCTTCAGCCCAACCTTGAGATGCCATATTGTCCCTCAAGACAATTTCTTTCTTTGCATTTTTCCTTTAGAAAATTAAAGAAAATTTTACTGCCATCAAGAAACCATGCTTCATCATTCACCATCCCAACTATCCATTTGCAAAATACCTATAACAAAGTCAGCAAATAGATATGTAAAATTTAGACATTCCACATGTCCATGATTTTACCTTCATCTTCATCCTCTTCAAACTATTGGACAATTTTCAGCAATTGTCCCTCTGTGCCAACTGTGCAACCTACAATTAAACACATATTTTCATTTTGAAAAACATAAGGCACTTAAGTCTCAACTGATGCCTTTCCCTCCAACATCCCATACTTATTTATTTCTGCAAAATAGTCTTTAATATCTTCAAACAATCTCACATCAACATCCTCATTCTCCTTTGTATACTGATATGAACACTTTTCCATGTCCATGAGTTTGTCAGTAAAATTTTTATTAGCATCCTCTCTTTCTTCATCAAGGAACTCACCTTGCTCAGGTTCACACATCACGTGAAATTCTTCCTGATGCTCAGCTTCCCTGAGTCTTTCCTCTTCCTTCACCCAAACACTAAGTATGTGCTTGAGATTCCTGGCACATAACCTCTTTACATGCCATTGCAACTTCTTCTTCAACCTCCATACATAATAATAACCTCTTATAGATTCTTCATGCAACAGTTCAGTCACCTTACTAAGCCTTTCCTTCAGCTCAACAACCTCTCTGTCAAACTTGCTTTGACTCATCCTCTTGACACCATTTGCTCTAGCATCTTCCCTTGTTCTATTGTGGCTTCCTCTTGAACCCTTTAGACAAATTTCAGTAGCCACCTTTCATACCATCTCCATGAGATTTCCCACACTCATGATGAATTGCAAACAAGCCTACCCTCTCAACACCTCATCAAGATTCCTCCTACTTGACTATTGGGATTTTCTTGGTTCTCACACAGAACCTTTGAGCACTCCCTATGCTCTCTATAGTCTTTGAGCTTTGCATTCATTTCCTACAGCACTTGCTATCAGGGTTCCCATACCACAATGTCCTTCTCAACTACTATGGTCAGAAATCAGCATTATCTCCTCATCCTGCAAATTAATATTGCAAGCCTCCTCTCCATACTGTCAAAATATTTTTGCATCCACTTTGATACAAAACATGCTGCAAGGATTCGAACCAAAACCAACCCAACTAGCACCTCCAAGATCTTCAGGGTCCTACACTTGGTAGGATCTCCAAATTTATCTTTAAACGCCAAATTCCACACTAAAATATCCTTCCTAAAATTTTTCCTTTCCCGCAACTTTGTTTCCGCAACAAAGTTTTCGTTGTCAGGCTGTGGGATGCAGGATCTCAAAACACCCAAAATCGTGCTCTGCAACGGCCTTCCAAAAATCAAGTTGCGGGATGCAGGATGTAGGATTCCAACTTCCCAAACATACTCCCTGGTAACTTTCATTCCGAAATGGCCTTCCCGAAATTGGGTTGTGGGATGTGGGATGCAGGATGCCAACTTCCCAAAGTTACTCCTCCGCAACTTTCCACCCACAAACCTTTTTCCACATTAGTTTCCACCATTAGATCTTTTCGTTGCGACCTTCACCACAGCCATCGATTCTCCTTTTTATGCAGATCATCCAAACCTTGGAGGATCCGTTATCTCCATTGCAACTCTAGTTGCAGATTCATCCTCGACCGTCAGATCTACATCTGCGGATCCAATCTCCACCATCTGTTTTCTACAAAAACTTGTTAAGTCAGAAAACTTGTGTTCTACATGGATTTGATCAAATAATTGATCAATATAGACTTCAACCTCTTAGATCCATCAGTATATTCCTCATATGCATGCATCTACCCTATCCTTCAACAATTCCAACAAAATCCAACTCTTAAACCAACAATTGTAGAGAAATATACAAATATTCATGAAAACGCCAAAATTGCTCTACACAACTACACTGCTCAAATTAGTGCATAAATCTAGACTAACATCACTCAGAACACATGGCTAACTTCTATTAGGGAAATAAAATCAAATACACACAACTCTTGGCCCACTTTTAGCCTCCTCAAATATTTACAAATCAGTACAGACACAGGTCTGGCTGCCTCTCTGCAAAATGCAATTTTATTTTGAAAGATGGAACCTTTCAACCTTTACAACCTAGATATTTAATATACTATGCTACCCCTCTACTAAGTCAGTCGTGTAACAAATTTACAAAGCATGATGTAAAAATGTCTATGTCTAAACAAATGGTTCAGTGGCTGATCTCCATGCAGGGAGTCACAACTCATTATTATTACTACAACTTTAGCAATCTATGACTACGCAGAATGACTCATCACTATCTAGAATATTCATAAAACATAGGTTATTTACAATGTAATAGTCTAGGGACTATTAAATCAAAATGTGTAGACCCCTTCCTAGGCCTGATCTAGTATTGAACTTGGAATTTGAAATGGAGAGCCGGATGCTCCTGCATAAGATGGGGAAAAATATAAAGGATTTGGTCAGTAATAATGTTCCTTTCCTTTCCAATAATGTAATTCCTCCATTACTTAATGGTTTACACAATTTCATACATTTCCTTTCCATACGTCGAATTCCTTCTAATGGTGTCGTTAAAATTTTTGGAATGAAAAGTATTGGATTTTATGTTCCTCTCTCACACTAGACCCAGGTTCATCCCCTTCTAGGTCAGCACAACAAAGCCTAAGATATCTTCCTGATAGAGAGGAGCTCAGCTGGAAGCACCTGCGACACATATGTCGTCTCACTCGAGATATCTCAATTCTATGGGTAACTTCCAAAACCATGTTCCCGCAGTTTATGTGGGAGGGTGTTTTAGTACCTCGGCTCTACACCAAGGTTTCCAATGAAGACCAGGAAGGTGGGTTACTAGTTTTTAGATTACTTCAATGCCAAGTTATGATCCAACCCTTGTTTATGTGATTCATGTAAACAAACAGTGAACAAACAGCATAAGCATATTCATTAATATAATGCAGCAGTCATACATTTATCCATTTACAACATAATAATCAACCTATCATTTAACACAACATTCACACATATATCTAGGCTAATTCAATCATTCACAGATATACACAACATGTAACATGGAAATCCATCTCGAAAAAAACCATAAGGTGCTCTTCATCTGGCATGAAGAAATAGATGCACCTTTTGTCTGCGCACAAAGTTGCAGACTCTGTTCAAGGTCTTCTCCTCTCTCTTTGCATACTTTTCCTCCCTCTCATGGATCATTAGTATTCTCTCTTCTTCTCTTCCTATTATATTCCTACTAGTGATCCGCACACAGCATGGATCAACTCAACCTTCTCTACTTGTATGTGCACTCAACTGCAGACTCTCTACTCTGATACGCTCAGTGATATGGAGTTATTCTACCAAAACCCATTATTTCCAGGATAATTCATCTTACCAGCTATCAAGTTGGCTATATTTCTAACTGTCTAACCCAACTATATCTTGGGTTCCTTATTTTATAGTCTCATTACAGGCTCGATACAAATCCCATACATACTTGTTACAGACTCAATATTGACTCTATATAGACTCTTACTGACTCATTACTGACTCCTTTTTAGTCACTTTCTCAGCTTGATTACTATAACCAACCAACATGATGTCTTTCCTATTCTAGTAACACATAACTAAAGGTACTATCAGCCTAACTTATGAAGATTCCTTCATGTATTTGAATTTCGCTGGTTCCAGTCGAGCTCGTACCCATGATCGGTAGGGACTGTTGGGGCGTGCACCTTAATGGTCCTTAAGTCAGGTAACTCCACATGGTTATGAGAGTTTGTAAGCGGAGTTACGACTCAAAATAGTCTTAGGGGTGTCGGGGCTGAGTCAAAGCCCTCTTTTTTGTAATAACCCATGGTTTAAGTCCAGGGTTTAGGGTTCGGGCTGCCCATGGTTTAAGTCCATGGTTTTGTAATAGTGCGATGTATAAATAGGCACTCTTGTAAATAAGTCAGGTTAGGCTTTTGATGTAAGAAGAATAGATACGAAGCTATGGCTATTTTGTAAGAGAAGGTTAAGTCCCAGCTGTGTGCGTGGACAACCTCTGCAGCTGTGTGCGCAGAGGGCTTTTGGGTGATTAAGGAAATTTGTAGCTGTGTGCATGGATTTAAGAACTTGAAAGGATCTGCAGCTGAGTGTGTAGATCAGAACTGTGATTTTAGTAAAGAGTTGAATAAAACACAGTTCTGTGGATGTAACCCCTACACTGGGGGTGAACCACGTTATATCTGGTGTTGTGGTTCTTTGTGCTGTTTCTGTTATGTTCTTTCATGCATTAATAAATATATATATGATAAATAAGATCACTGCTAACTAAATAACTTTGCTGTGAATTCCCAGTAAAGGGTTATGCAAGTCGTTGTCTGTTTATTTAACTGCGAAGTTATATATGTGAATGTTGAATCTCTGTGCTTATGAATATAAGTTGTTAAAGGATAAGGTACAGTAATATCCCTCTTCTGCTTGCAGAAACCTGATTCTGTGACATCCCATAGCTGTTTCGGATGAGACTGCAATCTGCTCGCAGATTGTTGCTGAAAGGGCCAACACTGTGGGTCTTTTGTTGGTGCGAAGTTAATGGTATAAATCCCGGGTCTTCCCTATAGCCCAACAAATTGGTTTCATTGCTGGTTGAACTCAGTATCTGCTCAAGAGGGGTTTACGTCGTACCTTGAGGGCTATGTTCTAGAGACCCTCTGTGAAAGAAATTGATGATTGGCTTGATGAGACTTATCTGAAATTCATTGAGCAAGAGAACAAAGATCTGCGTCGTAGTGCAAACGACTTTTTACAAAGGTATGTTTTTTGTGACGTTTATGAAATTTTCTTTGGTAGTATCCACATAGAGTTGCACCAGTGGTTATCCAGGTTAACAGAGCAAAGGACGAACTCCCAAGAACGTCAGTTTCCTGAGTGGACCCTCCCAATAATTAATATACTGAAAAGGGTGAACAACGAGATCTCTCGCGCTGTTGATTTTTGGACAATGCGGACCCTCGAAGCATTTGTGACGGAGTTCGCCATCGACACAAGTACTTCCTTTAGTGAAGCCGAGCGGCAGTTTTTCAAAGGACCAAGGGGTAAGGTTTTGAATTCATTTAGTTTGAGAATTAACATGCTATTAGCTAAAAAAGGTATATTGCTAATTGAATCAGACTGTTAGATTTAGTATTACTAACCTATGTTTGCAAGTGAAAATACCTTCAATGAGCAAAGCAGTTTGATGCGAAGTGGCAAAAGGTACAAGAGAGATTTTGGATCCTATTCCCAAGGTCATCATACTGAGTATCCCCCTGTAAGTCCCGCTGATTCAGCACCCAAAGAAACCCCTTCTGTTGAAAACCCTCCTGTAACCCCGCAGCGAATACCTATTATCCCTGAGAACCCATCGCAGTATGAGAGTCACCCTAGCCCAAGCATTCCAGTCGCAGGTCAGTCTACCCCAGTAAGTTCCCCCCCGCCTACTTCCAGTCCCCCTCCAACCCCCCCTAGATCCACTATGGCCCACATGCATAATGACATTAAGCTCCCTGTTTTCAAAGGAACTAGATCAGAGGATCCAAAACAGTTCTGGTTTTTATGTGAAGTAGTGTGGACTGCTAAGACCATTACGAACCAAGATACAAAAAGAGCACAACTGGTTACTTCTTTTAGAGACCGCGCTCTGACATGGTTCATGAAGTTTTCCAGCACTCAGAACCATGCATTGGCTGATATAAAAGTAGCAATGATAAAGAAATTTAAGAAGCCAAAATCAGAGTCGCAGTGTATCACTGAGTTAAAAGAGATTCAGCAGAGGCACGACGAATCAGTGTGGGATTTTGATCAATGATTCAAAGTTCTGCTAGACCAAGTCAGTTTCCCCATTGGGCCTGCACAGCACAAAGAGTGGTTCATTGTAGTGTTGCTACCGCATATCAAAACTCCACTCATGCAGCAGAAGGTTACCGATCAGCAGGAGGCTCTGGAAATTGTGATGAAACTTGAAACCGCTCCTGTCGAAGATAATTTTGGTATTGCTCAAATCTAGGCGCAATTGGCAGCGATGGCTCTGGATCTTCGCGATATGAAGAAAGGAAAAAATGGTTGCGAAGAGGTTTGGTGTACACAATCTTGGACAGAAGGTCACGACAAGGAACAGTGTCTTGTGGTACGAAACTACCTAAATACTGGTGCGCCAAACCCGTTCAACCCTATTGTTCTATATTGCGAGATCTATTGGACAACTGGCCAACATCGACCTGAGAACTGCTATCTTCTGTAGAGGTATGTGCAAGTCCCTAAGAACCCTTATTGCAAGTTCTATAAATCAGTGGGACACAATGAAGAAGAGTGTCGCAGCTTTGACCTCATGAGAGAACGGACTTACGATGCTTATTGGGTACAAAATGAAGGATAGAGAAATGATGGTTATGGTTACCGCAGTGGTGCATCAGGTAGAGGTGATTTTGGAGGTCGCGTTTGAGGTGGTATGGTCGGAAGAGGAAGAGGCCAGGTTGTGTGTTACAACTATAACCAGGCCGGGCATCTAGCGAGAGACTGTCGGAACCCCACTACGACATGTCGATATTGCCGAGCTGTGGATCATGTGATCAAGTGGTGCCCGCAGTTGCTAGCCAAGATTTAGGAAAGAACCAATGCCCCTACTCAAAATCTTCAGATGATTTCTGTCGAGCAGATACCTGCCCCAACCATTAATGTTGTTACCCAGAGTGGAGCTATGACAAAAGTACAGACTAAGGAGCAACAACCTAATGAGGCTTGGGTTCATAAGGCCCCAGCGAAAATCCCAGCATTTGATATTGAAAGAGAAAGAGAGACATTCATGGAAGCCAAGAAAGATTTTTCTGATCCTAGCACATCAGTAGCACCTGCGCAACAACATCAGCAGTGGCCGCCGACACAAGAAGCTTCGACAAACAAAGTAAGTACACTGTCCTCCTTTTTACAGAGTTGTCTGAAGCTCCTCCAAAATCAAAATGCTTTAAGCGAGTTGCAGAAAGTCATTGCTTCCTGCGAACCTCAGCATAGTTCTGGTCAGGTACAAGATGTTAATAGAGTCAGAAGAACTGGCAGGGAAATGAGATTAAATGCTCAAATAGGAGAATATGATATGGCTGATGTTATCTTGGACCTAGGATCGGAGGTAAATGTCTTAACTAAGAAAACTTGGGAAAAAATGGGAAAACCTACCCTTGATTGGTCACCAATATAGTTGAGATTATCCAATCAGTAGAAGATTGTGCCCCTAGGACGGTTCCCTAATGTCCCAGTAGATATTGATGGCATCTATACTGTAGCAGACTTCGAAGTTATTGAGATCATTGACGACAGCAACCCCTATCCAGCCTTGCTAGGAATTTAATGGGCAATGGCAAATGCGGCAGTCATTAACCTTAAGAAGAGACAGATGATTTTTGAAGGGAAATATTTGTGCGTCATAGTCCCACTGGACCCTTCACAAGGAGAGAGATACACAGAGACAGTAACAGATGAAGACCCGGATGTTTTGGATCACATCTACAATATCACAGCTAAGGAGGAAGATTATGTTGATCCTACTGCCGAAGGTATCATGCATTGGTAGTACGACAGCCCCTGTATGACGGATTCAGATGATGGGTTAGAAAACTGGCAGAATAGACTTTATGAGCTGCATGGACATAGATGTGCCAGAATTACCATGTCTCTCAGATGGCTTGGTGCATAGACACGATCCTTACCTGTTTTTGATGGTTCGACAGACCCAGAACAGTTTATTGTGCAATTCTCAGAACAGATACCAGACTCACAGAAAATGGAGACTCTGGATTCAGCATTCAGAGCCACAGCAGCCAGATGGTGGAATGGTCACAAGAAGTACATTCATAGTTGGGAAGCATGCAAGAAGTTCCTTTTTCTAAGATTTAGGGACCAACCTTAGGTGGTCTAAAGCAGGTTTAATGGTAAGACTAGTCCTCAAGGACATTTGGAGCAATGCTATGAGGCATGGAAGCATGTACCTCGTGAAGAATGGGTACATAGGTTTGTGCATACCCTGGAACCCATAACAAAGAATTGGTATCTAGAGGTCGAGCTTCGCCACGGTACTATAAGTTGGGATTGTCTTGTTGATAGTTTTATGCTGACATTCTCTATTAATGAGGTTTCTCCTGCTTTGGATGCAGCTGTTAGATTGATTCATACTAAAGTATTTGATGATCAATAAATCGCAGAATATCAACCTGACTGGAAGGTACAGGAAGCCAATGCAGTAGAATGTTATAACCTCGCAATTGACGAGGATGACGATCCACGCAACATTAATATCCCTGAATTAGAAGGACACTGTGAAGTGCATGGACCAGCAGTAGAGGCACTTGAAGTGACTCAACCCCTGAAGACGCGGACCGTCAACATTGGGTCAAAAGAAAACCCTAAGTACGCTACCATTGGAGATTATTTGGATGACGAAATGGTAAGCAAGGTGACCCAACTTCTCCATGAATATCAGGATCTTTTTCCGACGAAGTTCTCAGAGATGAAAGGTATCCTTGGGGATATAGGAGTGATAAAGATCCTGTTGAAACCTAATGCGAAGCCTGTGAAACAACGCCCTTATAGGATGAACCCTAAGTATAAGGAAAAAATCTGAATGGAGCTAGATAAGATGCTTGCTGCAGGAATCATTGATCCTATTGAAGAATCTGAGTGTGTTAGTCCTATGGTGGTGCAAGAAAATAAGACTAAGGGAGAGATCAGAATCTGTGTCGACCTGAGGAAGCTGAATGATGCCTGTTTGCATGATCCTTTCCCCATTTCCTTTATAGATGAATTTTTAGACAATGTGGGAGGTCAAGAAGTATACTCTTTTACTGATGGGTTTTCAGGTTACGATCAGATTCGAATTGCTCTAGAAGATCGACATAAGACAACCTTCGCTACGGAAATGGGATCCTTCCAGTATACAGTTATGCCCTTTGGATTGAAGAATGCACTTGCTATGTTTTCTAGAGTAGTCATCTCTACTTTTAAGGAATTCATACATAAATTCTTAGAAGTTTATTTTGATGATTGGACTATCTTCGGGTTAGTAAAATGCCACATAGCTAGTCTAAGACTTATGTTGGATAAATGTAGACAGCATCAGATTTCCTTGAACTTGAAAAAGTGTATCTTCTGTGCCCCTTTTGGAATTTTTCTCGGTCACATTGTCTGGAAGCAAGGACTGATGATGGATCTTGCGAAGATAGCCATTATCGTGAACCTGCCCCCTCCGAAGTCTGTCAAACAACTACGCACTACGCTTGGTCATATTGGCTATTAGAAGAAATTTATTAAAGGATATGCTCAGATAACTGCCCCTATGGAAAAGTAGTTGAAGAAAGATATTAAGTTCGAGTGGACATCTGAGTGTCAAGCAAGCTTGGATATTTTAAAAGAAAAGATGGTAACTGCTCCTATCTTAGTATTCCCTGACTGGAATAAGGAATTTCATGTGCATGTCGACGCATCCTCCATTGCTCTGGGTATAATATTAGCCCAGTCGAGCGAAGGTGATATTGATCACCCCATCTCTTTTGCAAGTAGGAAACTATCCACAGTAGAGAAAAATTATACTACGACAGAATGAGAAGGTCTAGCTATGGTGTATGCATTGCAGAAGTTTCGACATTATCTATTAGGATCTCATTTTAAGATGTTTACTGACCATTCTTCTTTGAAGTATTTGGTTAACAAGCCTATGCTAGGTGGAAGGATATGCAGATGGCTGATTCTGTTTCAGGAATATGACTTTGAGATCATAGTCAAACCTGGAAGACTGAATCTAGGTCCTGACCACTTGTCAAGGCTCGAGTCGGGAGAAGAACCTATCAGCTTGGACGATGGTCTTCCTGACGCCCAGTTGTTTTCCATTCAGATGGTTGATGAATACTTTTAGGATATTGTTCAGTATTTGTCTACAGGTTTTCCACCCGCCGAGATGACAACACAGCAGAAGAAGCAGCTGGTGGTTCAAGCAGATGACTTTACCTTAATAGCAGGACAACTATATAAGATGGAACCAGATGAAATACTGCGCAGATGTGTCCTAGAGCATGAAAAGCTGTTAATTTTGGCTAAGGTACATTCTGGGGCAGCAGGAGGTCATTACGCAGGAAAAGCTACTGCACAAAATATTCTGACAACCGGGTTGTGGTGGCCTACAATTCATAAGGATGCAAGAGAATATTGCCACAGCTGCGACATTTGTTAGAGGACAGGAAAACCATCCAGGAGGGATGAGATGCCTCTAGTTCCGCAGGTAACTTTACAACCCTTTGATAAATGGGCTATTGATTTTGTTGGACCTATCAATCCCCCTGCAAAGAAATCTGGAGCAAGATACATTATTACAGCAACCAACTATCTTACTCGTTGGGCCGAAGCTCAACCAATCAAGACCTGTAGTGCTGCTACAGCTGCGAAGTTTATTTTCGATAACATCTTGAAAAGATTTGGGTGTCCTAGAATACTTATGAGCGATTAAGGATCACATTTCTTAAATAAGACTATGGAAGTATTGACTGAAGAATTTCAAGTATATCATCAAAAGAGTACTACCTATCATCCTCAAGCAAATGGAACTGTCAAAGCCTTTAACAAGATCCTTGAACATGCTCTGACGAAGGTTTGCAATGCCAACAGAAATGATTGGGACCTTAGAATTCCAGCAGTACTATGGGCTTATAGAACCACCTGCAAGAAGTTGACAGGCCATACACCTTTTAAGCTGGTTTATGGACAAGAAGCAGTCATGCCCATGGAGTACATTGTACCTAGCCTCATAATATCTACTTTTACAGAGATGGATGACCCAGATATGCTGAAATAAAGGCTGACAAAGATACTAGAAATTGAAGAGGATAGATTCATTGCAGGGTTCCAGCAGCAAGTTCAGAAAGCTAGAGAAAAAGCATGGCATGATAGACACATCAAGAAGAAGTAGTTCCAGCAGGGTGATCTTGTGCTCCTATATGACAGCAAATTCATGAAATTCCTGGGTAAGTTCAAGACACATTGGAAAGGACCATATATAGTGCAGAAAGTTACTGATGGTGGTGCAGTACAACTAGCTAAATTGAATGGAGAAATTTTACCTTCTATGGTGAATGGAAGTAGGTTAAAGAAGTATAGGGACAAACCAGGATCCATTGGTTAGGAGTAACAGCATGAAGGACAGTCTAAGTACCAAGAACAGTTGAAATTGGGTACTAGACTATAATGAAGCTGTTCTCAAAACTACGCAGTGTTGAAGACTATCAAAGTCTGCGGGATGAAGTTTGGTTTCCATATAGGTCAGGATGGGTTGAAGGTGCATATTGTCTCGAAGATTCTTGTCAAGGTGAAGCTGAAGTTAGTAGTTATGTCAGAGATCACAGGTGCGTCGCAGCTCAAAATGTGACGGATGGGACAAACTAGACTTGGCGACGCCGGCACGCGAACTGCCCTCACTGCCTGCAATAATGAGATCTTGGGAAAATATGGTGCCGTGTGGACAGGATTTCCGCCACTTCATCAGATTCAGCGTCATCAATACACCATGATGATAGATTCTATTTCAGGATTCTATAAGAAGCTACATCGGCCTGTGACTCATGCATTGTGCATGTCTTTAAGTTTCTTTAGTTAGCACTATGTCGAATGACCGTGAAGCCCAGAAGTTATTACGAGTGGTCAGGGAGAGAGGTCTGCTGAACCTTTTGAATAATCCTCCTGGGAAGCCATGCTCGACCAAGGCACAAAGAAAGGCAGAATTTCACTCTAAGGGGTCGGAAGAAAGGAAGAAGTGTGCTCTATGCCGCACAAAGAACAACATCGGTCTTCACAGAAAAACTATGAAACATCCCAAGATGTATCCTCTTGGTTTGATAGAACCACGGTGGTTGTTTGTCTTATGCACCTTGACACACAACTCTGGGGACCCTAAGTTGTGGATGGTCGAATGTTTGACAAGTAGATCGAAGGATGGGGTCGCTGATAGATCCAGAAGGATTTAACCAACATTTCATGAAGGAAAGGAACAAGCAGCCAACAACCGCATGTATGGCTTCAGAAAACAGTGCACCAAGCTTCGCCAACAATATTCTACCACCAGAAAAGCAGCTGAGTGTCCCGGGATGGGCCACTAGTGAGTCTTAGGGGCCTATTGGGGCGTGCACCTCAACGGTCCTTAAGTCAGGTAAATCTGCGGGGTTATGAGAGTTTGTAAGCGGAGTTACGACTCAAAATAGTTTTAGGGATGTTGGGGCTGAGTCAAAGCCCTCTTTTTTGTAATAACCCATGGTGTAAGTCCAGGGTTTAGGGTTCGGGGTGCCCATGGTTTAAGTCCATGGTTTTGTAATAGTGTGCTGTATAAATAGGCACTCTTGTAAATAAGTCAGGTTAGGATTTTGATGTAAGAAGAATAGATGCGAAGCTAAGGCTATTTTGTAAGAGAAGGTTAAGTCCCAGCTGTGTGCGTGGAAAACCTCTGCAGCTGTGTGCATAGAGGGTTTTTGGATGATTAAGGAAATTTGCAGCTGTGTGCGCAGAGGCCTGCAGCTGTGTGCACGGCTTTAAGAACTTGAAAGGATCTGAAGCTGAGTGCACAGATCTGAACTGTGATTTTAGTAAAGAGTTGAATAAAACAGAGTTCTATGGACGTAACCCCTACACTGGGGGTGAACCACGTTATATCTGGTGTTGTGGTTCTTTGTGTTGTTTCTGTTATGTTCTTTCATGCATTAATAAATATATATTTGATAAATAAGATCACTGCTAACTAAATAACTTCTTTGTGAATTCCCAGTAAAGGGTTATGCAAGTCGCTTTCTATTTATTTAACTGTGAAGTTATATATGTGAATGTTGAATCTCTGTGCTTATGAATATAAGTTGTTAAAGGATAAGGTACAATAATATCTCTCTTCTTCTTGCAGAAACCTGATTCTGCGGCATCCCATAGCTATTTCGGGTGAGACTGCAATCTGCTCGCATATTGTTGCCGAAAGGGCCAACACTGTGGGTCTTTTGTTGGTGCGAAGTTAATGGTATAAAGCCCAGGTCTGCCCTATAGCCCAACAGAGACTGTCTCTTTCTCATAGTTATTCCTTACTGTCACTTTCCGATCGTTATATTATCTGCATGCCTACGTTTGTCAATATTCTTCCATATCATCTCATATCTTTTTTTGTCCTTCCATCATGGGTTACTTATCTAGCGCAGCTTCCTCATCCCGCGCCTTCTCTTTCTATTCTTCTTCTCTTTCCTTCTTATGTCACAACATCCTTCCCTTTTCATTGATGTTGCTTCCTCCATCGTAGCTCCTTCCTCTTCTCCTTTACACTCTTCTTCCATACTTAGGCAGAATTCTACATGAATTTTTACCTTCTTTCCCAAGGCCCAATAGGCCTCCAACACTCACCTGTGGCTCGTCCCGAGTCACGTGAACTAGTACTCCATAAACTAACTGTGTTGATTTTGTTCTGAAAATCCTCCACAATTTTCACGAAATTCTCTTTCTATGTGCATACTTCTTTTTCTTTTTTTTGCATGTGGTCCACCGGGTTGGAACTGACGTGTTTTGACATGACTCTTTCTACAGATGTTGCTACCTCATGCACCTTCTGGTGGATAAACTAAATTATTCTTGTGACTTTCTCTACTTATTCTTGAAATTCCTCTACTTTTTCCTCGTGCTACTGCTGCTATGTGTGCAACATAGTTGTTTGTTACTGCAGTCTGCGCACTTCTTCTGTCTTAACTGTTTTCTACTCCAAGGGTAGTTGCTTGATCTCATTTCGTATCTGCATGATATTTTTTTCAACCGTAGTCATCTCACATGCAATATTCTATGATTTCTTGTCATCCATTAGGGATTCCCACATCTGGGAGACTTGATCTAAATTATTAGCACATGTTTTATTTTCTTCCTCTATTCCTTTCGCAACCTGAGTGGATGCGTCACATCTTCTTTCCAACACTTTAGGTGGTGTGCTGCGAATCCTTTTCTCTTCTAACTCTGTCACTTTCTTCTTAAGGTTAGCCGCTATCTCAACTAACTATTTTATTTTGGCATCTAGTGTCATCTCTTTTGTTATTCCTTCTTCTTCAAAGTTCTTGTAGGCTAGGGCTACCTCTTCACTGATTTTCTCACGGTTTGCTTCCGAATCCATTTTATTCTGTTCAGTTGCTTGAATTTCCAGTTTCAGTTTCTTGATGTCTTGTTGTCCAGCCTTTAACTTCATTACCAGGTGACACTCACACAATTTTATCTCTGTATTGACAACACTTTGGACCACATACACTTCGTTCATGTGCATAGATGAAAAATCTAGAATAAGATGGTTAGTATGTTGATAAACAAGATTAGGGTTTGGGGTACTAAACTTAACAACAGTTTTAGATACTTGTACCGTTGTTGGTGAGACTGGAAAAAAGGGTACAACTTGCTCCATTCTGGATGTTTCTGATGGGGCATGTGAATCGACTGTGGCACTTGGAAAATTGACATCAATTTTAACTTCTTCAACTTCTTTACACAGAATGTTAAGGATATTAGTGATTGTACTTGAAAGTTCTTCTTGTCTCTCTTCAATGGATTTGAAACTCGTATGGGCTGCTTAATTTATTTCCTCATTCATTAGTTGCACATCATCACTTTCCAAGATAACAGTGTTTGCAGTTCGGTTGTCCTTCATCTTCTGCTTCTTTCTTCTTGGTTGTACATGTTCTTCCTGAGGTTCCCCCCCACCTCATGTTCTTATTTTGAGTCTGTTGGTATTGAGGGGGTGTGAATTTCTTCAAAGTGTAAATCCTCTAGGTGGTAAATGCCATTCCTTCGGCCATTGATTAATAATTTCCTGGATTTCTTCATTGGTCATGATAAACTTGGTTTTTATTTGTTGGTGTTGCGACTTCTGTCATGGCTACATGTAAATATGGTGTGGTCCAAATTCAAACTTAACAATGGAGTGAAACTGTTGTATAGTGATGACATATAACATGGACATGTTCTTTACCTGGCGTGGCATATCCTCCCCATGGATAAATAATTCAATATTGCTTTCCTTCTGTCATTCTTTTAGTTCCTTCTCATACCAAGGGCTCTGATATTTTTCTCCTTGAAAAGGTGCTCGTAGGTCGAATGCTTTATAGTTTTGTGGGTCAGACCATGCTACAAATAAAATTAAAAGTAATAGCCATGAATAGTGAAATTCCCAACCCCTTTCCTATGCATCAACGATGTCTTGTACAATCTCATTCAACAAGAATTGACATCAGTTGATCTGAGTTCCTACCATGCAGAGCTCTATGAGCACAATTTCTCCCACCGTACACTGGTATGGGTGCATTTTATGGAGTGTTGGGCTCCGGAATTGTCTTTTATAATGATATTATTTACATTAATTTCTCATCCTATCTACCATAATTTAATACATCTATGTTCAATAAGGCTATATTTTACTTTGTTTTATTAATTAAATATCCTAAATGTAAAGTGAGCCTAATATGTTATTTTTAATGTATTAAATACAATAATTGTCTAAGTTGTAAGCATTTCAGTACACTATCCGACCTCTCTTCTGATCATGAGTTCTGCACTAGATTTGATTGCATGTTAGTTTACTGGTTTGGCTTACCCGTGTCTTTTGATTCTCGTTAATCCCATTGATCCGATTATGAAAATAAAAAACATGAGCTACCAGAAGCCTTGTTAAAAAGACAAAATATTAAAGTAAATATTTTCTACCTTTTAATAAAAAATAACTATTTTAAATCCAAAGGAAACACTTATAAATAGAATTAATGTGAATAATGACAAAGTAAATATGGAAGATAAATTATGGAAATTTAATAATATAAACAAAGTGAATTGATACGTTGCAAACTAATTTAAAAAATGTGAAAGTTATGAAATGGCAAAAGATTTTAACTTGGAATATTGAGCCACCTCATAATCACTTTATTCCACATCAAACATTAACTTAATAAAATAACATGTGGATTTTGGATTTAATTTGTTTTAAGTTTGATTCAATTTAACAGATTGTTTTATGTGCAGGTCATGAGTTAACTCGCGCCAAATGAATTTAAGAATCATGTGAAGGAGGCATGGATCCAGCATACAGTTCAACAACCCAGCACTCAACCATCAGTATGGCCAACAAACCAGCAGAAAATACACTTAGAATCCAGATTTATGAACAAATTTCAGTTACAGGTCATTCAGACACTCATCCAGACGCCCATTCTGACCACACATTTTTAACAGAAATCAGATTTTTGGGCTAGATTTTCAGGCAAACAGAAGCGAAATTGAAAATTCTGGCACATGGGTTTTGTGCATAATAGGCCTATTTAGGTCATTGCAAGGAATTTTCTGAACATTCAAAGTCATTTGGGATAAAATTGTGGTTCTATGAAACCAACTTTTCTAGAAAATGTGGTTGGTTGTTTTCTAAATTTAGAACTAGTTGTAACAACTGAGAAAATTGGGGGATTCAACTTTATCCTTCTCAACTAGGTTTTTCATGTATAAATTATAGCCTAGAGGTCTGGAGATGGGCTTCTATTGTACAAATCCATTTTTGATAATATTGAATTGTTGCTCCTTGTTGGTTCAGAGTCCCGCAGCTACAGGAGAAGCTTCCATTTTAGCAGATAGATAGTTTGGCGAAGACGAAGAGATGAGGTAAAGCTACGACGATGTATCATGTTTCTCGCTGCAGAGCAGAGCTAGAAACCGTGACTGTTGGGACAGAGAAGTCAACAAAGACGACAGTACCTGAGCAGCTGAGAAGAGAGAGCTCAACCACTGCATTGAAGGCACCAACGAAGACAGGAGGGATTAGCTACCCTCATAAAGGAAAAGGAGCGACGAGGCCGAGGTATTGAAGACGAAGGACAGAAGACGAGAAGTGGTGCATAGTACCCATGGTCAGTGTCGGGAAGCATGGAAGACTGCAGAGAGCAGTGGTGTGATGGAAAGCGGCTACCCCAAGTACAGATATGCCGACTGTCACTAGTTAGGGTTTTGGGTTACTGTTGGGACAGGCCCACAGTGTTGTAATGGAGAGACCTTCAGGTCGCCTATAAAGGGATGTATTTTGTATTGAAAAAGGTTAGCTAGTCAGTCCTTCTGGAGCTTATAGGGTAACATGTAGCTATTCATACATCAGCGAGTCTGAGATTCCAGTAGTCTGTTAGCTCACTGTTATTTTGTATTGTAACAATCTGCAGGGATTGACAGAGAGAGAGAGAGAGTGAGAGTATATTGTAAGAAGGCAATATAGAGAAGAGATCTAAGAGAGAAGGGCTCCAGGATGTATGTGGAGTTACGTAGAAGATCTCTAGCTGCATATGTGGTGCAACAAAACTGTGTACCTCTCTCAAGTTATAATATAGAAACATAGTTCTGTGGACGTAGCTTCTACTCTGGAAGTGAACCACGTAAAATCAGAGTGTTATGTGATTGATTCGTGTGATTGTATTTACTTGTTTTATCTGTCATTCATTACATGAACTTTGCTTACAGTAAATGTATGTATGTGTTATTCAGTTCACAGCATATTAAAAGGATAAATGTAAGTTGAAGTCTTTAAGTATTCTGTATAAGAGTTTGTCTATGTTTCACTTAAGAAAGTTAAGAGTCATAGTGTAAAAGCAGCCTTGTATGTTGAGTCCTATAAGTTGAACTCCAGTACGCTAAGTAAACTGAGTCGTAGTGGTAGGATATCGCAGGGAGGCGATATCGCACCATCAGAGGAGCTGTGGTGCGCGGTACCGCAGGTTGAGGATTGAGCATAGGAGAGAGTTACATGTTGCCCAGGATGAGGCGATGCAATAAGGACTAGAGTCATTACGAGTAAGAGGAACTACGCGTCGCGGAAAGAGACATCTCGCGGGCTAAGAAGAGCTGTGAGACGCACACAGGACGCTATACAGAACCTGGTTGAGACACTTGAGTCTTTGTCCAACCCATTAGGATCACTTCAGGTGAGACTTCAGGCTGCTTCGCGGTCTGTCGCTGAAAAGGCCAGTGAGCTAGGGGTGTTGTTGGTACATTATAGTAAACCCAGGTCTACCCAGCGACCAACAAATGGTTTCGTTGCCGGTTTTGAACAAACTGAGCACTGATGTTCTGGTGGCGTCCTACTAGAGATGAAATCAACGAGTGGGTTGTGTCTAAGGAGAAAGAGTTTTCCGAACATGAGAACAAGAGTCCTGTACTGAGTACAGAGGACTAGTTACAAAAACATATCATTACAGACCTGCATGCGATATTTTTTGCGACCTATGGGAACGAGCGTTACGACTGGTTATCAAAGTTGACGGATATGGGCATATTCAAGAAGAAAAGAAACATTGTCTGGACACCGGAGCTGATTCAGACTGTGAAGAACCTTGATAATCCCATTACAAGGATAGTAGACTTATGGCTTGCGAGTGTGCTAGAAGGCTTCGTCACAGAGTTTGCAGTTGAACAGAGAAAAAGCTTCAGTGAGGTTGAGCGGTACTTCTTCAAAGGATATCGCGGTAAGTACCTAAAATATTTAAACTTGTCCATTAATATGTTATTACATGAAAAAGGAACAATGGATCTAGTTTTAGATGAATAAGTAAAGATAGTAATGTCACAAGAGTTTGAAAGTGATTTTGATGACATTGGGCGTACACGTAGTGGAAAGAAATACAAAGTAGATTTCAGCTCTCCCATACTTGAAGACAGTTCAGATAATACTAGACAACAGAGTCACAGTACCATAGAAAGAACAGAAGGGGGTATCCCTTACCACCCTTATACCCCACAGAAATAGATCGGGACTCAGAACAATCCCGTAGGAACTCCATCTACTAGCTTTCAGACAGTACATACTACTGCTACATCACCTCCACCTACACCACCGAGTGGTAGTAACACAACAAATCAACATCCACCACGTAGAAATAGAATGGGGGATGATATGAAGCTACCTATCTTTAAGGGTACAGGGGAAAAGGACCCAGAGAAGAATTGGTTTCTGTGTGAAGCCGTGTGGACCATTAAAGCAATCAATGATGATAATAGTAAACTTGTATAGTTGGTCACCACACTAAGAGAACGAGCCTTAACATGGTATATGAAGTATACCTCAGCGGTACCCAGAACACTTGTCCAGGTCAGGACCACCATGATTAAAGAGTTTAAGAAACCTAAGTCTGAGTCACAGTGCATTACAGAGCTCAAAGACATCAAACAGTTACCTACAGAGTCAGTGTGGGACTTCAATCAGAAATTTAAATCCCTTGTAGACCAAGTCAGCTTTGAGTTTGCACCGGAGCAGCATAAGGAATGGTTTATTGCAGCAATTCTCCCTCACATCAGACTACCATTAATGCAGCAGAAACTCTAGACACAGGACGACATGTTGGAGATGGCGATGAAACTAGAGGCTTCACCTCTAGCTAAAACCATCACAGGTATGACAAATCTGCAAAACCAGTTGGCTAATCTCACGATACAGATGCATGAGCTTAAGAAAGGGAAAGAGGTTGCACAAGACATATGGTGCGTAAAGTGTAAAGCACAAGGCCATACTAAAGATAATTATCTAGTCTTTGTAGAATATATAGAAACTGGGGATCCTAACCCCTTACCATAGACCCATGGGCCATGGTGTGAAATATGCAAAACAAGAGGACACCTACCGCACCAGTTCCCTCTACTTCAGAAGTACGTGCAGACACCTAAGAACTTATACTGTGTCTTCTGCAAGTCCGTAGGCCATGATGAACATGATTGCTAAGCCTATGATCTCATGGTCGGGAGCAAGAAAGACTTGTATAGAGTCCAATCAGAAACATAGGGTCCAGCAGCAGGACCACAGTATGATCAGGCTCATGTTGGCCGTGGAGGAGGATTTAGAGGATGAGGACATGGAGGAGGATTTGGCGAGGGAGAAGGATTTGGCCGTGGTCGTGGACCAGTCACTTGTTACAACTGTGGAGTTCTAGGACATTATGCTAGGGACTGTCAGAGCCCTACCACCACATGTAACTATTGCAAATCTTACGATCACACTATAGAAGACTGTCCTACCTTGATAGCTAAGATCAGAGAACCTAAGCCAGCAGTACACCAGAACCTAAGAACTAGAACCAAGAGTCAACATTGTGACTCGTAGCAGTGCTTCCACCAATGGGACATCGCAGGTTACTGAAAATAACACAGGTCAGGAGTGGGTGCGCAAAGCTCCTAACAAAGAAACACCACTTGACCTATAGAATAATAAACAAACATTTCAGGAAGCTAAGACTTTCTTTGATGACCCTATGCAATCAGGATCGTAGGTACCACCATCTAGGGGCATACCGCAGCAATCACCTTGTGGCATTCGCCCTATACAGATATCGCAGGCTACCACATCGGGCACATGCGATGAGGACGAGTTGACAGGAAGTGTACAATCCTTCCTGGGGAGTTGTTTAAAACTCGTGAGAAATGAGCAAGCTATCGGAGAACTTCAGTGCATCATAGATCAGTGTCAACCATCTTCTTCCATGAGCAGTGCACAGTGTGCTGTTCATAGTATTATGGGACATACAAGAACAGGAAGAGAGATGCGACTCACAGCATAGGTTGGAGAATTTGAAATGGGTGAGGTAATCCTAGATCTAGGATCAGAGTTAAATGTTCTGAATAAGTAGACATGGGAATATATGGGTAGCCCTAAGTTATTCAGATCGCCTATCCATCTCAGATTAGCTAATCAGCAGCGGGTATCACCCCTGGGTCGATTATCGCAAGTGCCAGTTGACATTGACGGAGTTCGTAGCTCTGCGGACTTTGAATTTATAGAAATCATTGGCGATAGTAGACCATATCCAACACTACTAGGCATTGATTGGGCGATCGGTAACATGGCCGTTATCGACTTAAAGAGAAGACAAATGACCTTTGACGATGCGCAGATCCGGGTCATCGTACCGTTAGATCCTCTTCAGGGTCCGAGATACATTGAACCTATCCGAGCAGAGGAAGAGGCATGTAACATGGAGAGTCTCTATCAGATGACTGCGAACCAGGATGACTACATCAATCCAACCGTAGAAGGGAACATTAGTTGGCGATGCAACAGCTCATGTGCATCAGATTCAAATGTTGGTCTAGAGAACTGGTAGAACAGACTTTACGAAGTCTCAGCGCGCAGATGTGCATACATGACTAAGTCACTACGATGGATTGGCGCAGACATCAATGAGATTCCATCATTTCATGGTCTAACAGATATCCAAGACTTTCTCACACAGTTTGAACAACAAATTCCTCATGAGCAGAGGATCACAGCTATGGACCTTGCAGTACGAGCCACACCTGCAAGATGGTGGTATACACATAAAGAGAATATCGCATCATGGGATGATCTTAAGAGATTGATGGCGATCAGATTCTCTACCAACAGAGAGTATGTCCAGCAGAGATACACAGGAGAAAGTGACCCCAGGTCACATATTCAGACGTGTGAACAGGATTGGTCAGACATTCCCGAGGATGAATGGGTTCAGCGATTCATTCACACTTTGGAAACAGTTCCACAGAACTGGTACACAGAGACTGAATTGCGCAAGGGAACGACTACATGGCCACTTCTAATAGACAGCTTTCTGCTTACCTTCGCTTTTGAATCTAAGTATCCAAATGTTGATCAGGCCCTAGATGTAATAAAGATTAAGATATTTGAGGATTGTACCCTATCAGTACATACTCAACCTAAGTGGGCCATCCAGTTATAAGAGGCACTAGAATGTTATAAATTTGCATTAGAACTAGAGGATGAGGATGAGGATCCACGCAACATCAACATCCTGGAGTCAGAAGGGACTCGCGATGTTGATGGACCGAAGCTACAGATTCCAGCAATCACAGAGCTGATCAAGATTAAAAATATCAATATTGGCACAGACACAAAACCAAAGTTTGCCTCTATTGGAGACTATTGGAACAATGAAACAGTCAGACAGATTGCAGACTTGCTACATGACTATCAGGACCTATTTCCCACCAAGTTCACAGAGATGAAGGGAATAGTCGGAGACCTGGGAGTAATGAGGATACCATTGAAAGAGGATGCTATACTAGTCAAGCAGTGTCCATATAGATTAAATCCATGCTACAAATAAAAAGTTAAGGATGAGATCAATAAGATGCTAGCAGTAGGAATCATTGAGCCCATAGAAGAGAGCGAATGGGTTAGTCCCATGGTCGTGCAAGAAAAGAAAACTAAAGGAGACATCAGGATCTGTGTCGACTTGCGTAAACTCAATGACGCATCACTTCATGATCCATTTCCGACACCTTTCACTGATGAAGTACTAGACAATGTGGGAGGATAGGAGGTCTACTCCTTCACTGATGGCTTTTTAGGCTATCACCAGATCAGAATCCACCTAGAATATCGACATAAGACCACTTTTGCAACATAATGGGGCTCATTCTAGTATACGGTAATGCCCTTTGGTCTTAAGAATGCACCAGCTATCTTTTCTAGAGTATTAGTTGTCGTATTTAAAGAATACATCCATAAATTCCTAGAAGTTTATTTTAATGATTGGACTATATTTGGATTAATTGACAAGCACGTAGGAGATTTAAGACTGATGTTAGAGAAATGTAGGCAGTACCAGATTTCTCTAAACTTGAAAAAATGTATATTCTGTGCGCCATTCGGTATTTTGTTGGGTCACATTGTCTGTAGGCAAGGCTTGATGGTAGATCCCGCAAAGATTGCCATCATTGTAAATATTCTAGCACCCAACTCAGTCAAACAATTGAGGACAATACTTGGTCATACCGGGTACTACAGAAAATTCATCAAGGGATACGCAAAGATTACATCACTGATGGAAAAACTGTTAAAGAAAGATGTAAAATTCCTATGGAATGAGGAATGCCAGCAGAGTCTAAACACACTTAAAGAGAAGATGGTTACAGCACCCATCTTAGTATTTCCAGACTGGACTAAGTTGTTTCATGTACATGTGGATGCATCTGGCATCGCACTAGGGGTTGTTTTAACGCAGCCAGGAGAAGGAGGTATCGATCATCCTATCATCTACTCTAGTAGAAATATATTGACAACAGAAAAGAACTACACCATGATAGAAAGAGAAGGCTTAGCTATGGTGTACGTGCTACAGAAGTTCAGGCACTACCTGTTGGGTGCCTCGTTCAAGATGTTTATTGACCATTCGCATTGAAGTATCTGGTCAATAAGCCAGTGTTAGGGGGAAGAATTTGCAGATGGTTACTCCTCTTTCAGGAGTATGATTTTGAAATCATTGTCAAACCAGGAATATTGAACGCTGGACCTGATCATCTATCGCGAATAGACTCAGGAGAAGAGCCAAGTAATCTAGAGGACAATTTGCCATATGCGCAATTGTTCTCTATCCAGATCACAGATGAGTACTATGCTGATATCATTCACTTTTTCACTATAGGAAGGGCTGTTGTAATGGATAAGTCACCTAATAACCTAGGTCTGGGGGTTACCAACATACTCTAACACTTGTAGACAATTTGACTTATGAAAGTACAAAATAGGAAATAGGAAAGTAGCAGGACTTACTTGTATTAAACGAAGGTTGATCCAAGCTATCTTCTTCCTCCTTTGTTCCTCTTCCCAAGTCTCCAGGATAGTTCCTCCTTCACCTGTTAACAAAGATTCTTCCAAATACAGTATGATTCATATATAAAGATGCAGGTTAAGCAAATCATATATTATAATGAAATGTAAACATTTGCCAATCCACAACACATGAAACACAATATGGAAGAAGTTCTCTGCTTTATTAACAATAATAGAGGGAGTTTAGGTTACAACCCAATGTCTGAACAAGGGACTCCTCTGTCACCAAAGGACTCTGAGTTTCTCTGCTCCAAAGATTCCGTAGACAATCCACCAGCATAACTTTGCTCTCCAAGTATATCTCCTAACACCCTCCCCAAGGCCTCTATTTATCTGAAGGAAATGAGGCAGTTCTCGAAGGTTAGGGAGGTTATAGCAGTTAATGGGATTAAGGTGAATGAGTAAACAAATCTCCCATTAACTCGTGTTTTTAAATATTAATTTTGAGGAAGGCATACGCGGGTCTGTAGTAAGACAACCCGCGTATGATACACGACTCTATTCAAAGGCAACCCGCGCATATAAGTATGCGTGACCTGCTAAACATGAGACTCGCGCATGATGCGCGACATGTCAATAGAGATAGTTGCGTATGCAACTCAAAATCACAAAATGGCAAAGTAATCAGCGGGGCATATAGGCAATGTATTTTCTGATAAGCCAAGGTATAGTGGAAATGGGCAAACCTCTATCCATAAGTGTCCTTTTGTGTGCCGACATGAGGGATATCAGCACTCGGATGGAGAGGTGCCATTCAACTGTATAACAGATGCCCCCTAATGTGTGAGGTCAGAGGGGAATGATGGCCGAAATACATTATAATATATAACTCTGGAGAAACTCAGAAGTCCAGTGGAACAGAAGGAGTACTTGAAACCAATACATAATAATGTCATATACAAAGCTATATCTGAGGATGCTATGTGTTGGGCAATAGGGCAGACCCGAGTTAACGCTTGTACGTCGCACCAACAAAAGACCCACTGTGTTGGCCCTTTCGGCAACAACCTGCGCGCAGGTTGCAGTCTCACCTGAAACAGCAATGGGGTGCCGCAGAATCATGTTTCTGCATGCAGAGAGGGGTATTACTGTACCTTAGCCTTTCAAAACAATTATTAATCAACTTCTTGTTAACTTATCATTCATTCACATATAACTTGCAGC